>BQNB010014102.1:0-75830 GCA_026074375.1 Tanacetum coccineum | reverse complement strand
TCGTACCCTCTTTTTATTCTAAAGTTACACACTGAAAACCCTAAATTCGGGTTTGTATATATAAGAAAATTGACGCGACGACGTCGCATTTTAGTAGTGATGCCGTCATAAAATGAATCTTCTAGATCTGAGTTTGAGTCGGTGAGGGCTGACGCCGTCTTGAAATATGTAACGCCGTCACTGGATGAGTTGTGACGGCGTCGTGTATGGCTTATGATGTCGTCTTCAGGCTCTGTGAGCACAAATGTTCAAGCGTCTTGGTGTTGGTTCGTAATCTCATCCATTTCTTCTCCAAATGAGCCCAAGTCACGTGCAATCCATCCAAATGTCTTCCAAATGAGAAATACCTGAAAAGGAACGATTAAGTACCTATTTTGGGCATAAACACACATTTTAGGGGGTTAATCGACCCGAAAAAGTGTATAAAATAACACCTCATCAAATACCCCTACACTTGGGATTTGCTTGTCCTCAAGCAAATGAGGTTATCTATTTAGACAATAACAATATGTGGGGTCTTCTATACCTCGTAATTAAAAGCACAGAAAATATACACTAGCACCTCACATAAGTGTTTGGGATTCTCTCTTTCACTCGGGTGTATAATGAATTATAACATATGGGGGAAACAGAAAATCACGCTCATTACTTTTCATAGCATATAAATTACCATAGGCTTGGTAAAGGATCAAACCTCCACCGCTAGGTGCAAGTATTATTCATTACTATCTAAGAGGTCTTTTAAAAGGTTATGGGGTGTAGGTGTAAGATAACATATAATGGAAACGGAAACAGATGGGAAACATTTGGGTGGATTTGGGTGAATTTAGAGTGGAAGGGTTGGCTAATTATTTTCATGAATACACGCTGGTTTGGTTGCTAAGCTAAGACTCGAAGATATACAAACTCTACACAACTCTATATCAATCTCTTTCTTTTTCTTTTCTCATTTTTTTTGAGTAACATAATACAACATGAGGGTTTATAACACGTACCCCTACACTTGCGCTTTTACATGCTCGATATTTACAATCTAACTAATGACCCGAATTGAGGTGGATCAAAATAACATGGATATCATTTGACAAACATATGGGGGTATTGACTTAACTTTTCTTCCCCATTCTTCCGCGAAATAAGTACTACCATGAATCCCAATCGTCCCAAAACTGTATTTACAAGGATAAGGACTTAGCAACCGTGTACTTAATAATTAACTTGGGTTAATAACACAATAATGTACTGAAGGTGAGTACATATAAGGTAGGCTAAGGCTTTTTGAGTGTAACGATTGGTTTAAGGGTGACAATGTTCTTCATTAATAGTCCGGCTTAACCAGAAAATTACGAGAACCGTGAAAAAGGATAGGCTCGAAGGGTTGTACTAGGGTATCTATAACAACCCAAAATTTTTATCAATGTAATTATATATCTATTAAATTAGATGCACTGTATTATCCATCTATTAAATTAGATGCATTATATATACCACCTTTATATAGGGAAATTTTTTGCTTTATCTCATTATGCAACGTAACTTAAATTAGATGCACTGTATTATCCATCTAAAATAAACGAGCTCACGCAACCTCTATCAATGATATCTCTATCTATGTTTACATCATGTAAACCTCCTAATATGTCAAGTCTATATCTTAATACCATTTTTACCAAGTACATTATCCATTTAATGTACTATTTACAACGTTATTTCAAAACAAGCATTAAACGTTAACGTTTATATCAAAACCTATTATATGTAATGTATACATTTAAAAATGAGTGTACCAAGCCTATTTTAAGCATGAGTCAAGTATTTAAATATACAAAATTTGAATATCTTTTCCTCTTAAATCAAGGTACAACTTTCTAAAGAAGAATGTACAAGCTAATCATGCCTAAAGACACTAATTAGGTCATTTAAGCTCATAAACATGTTTAAACTTTCCACGGTCTTTAACACAAGGGTAATGCACTTAATGCATGACTCTAAAATAATCTTTCTCAATCTTAAACCCTAATCCACATTTTAAAAACCCTAAAACCCTAAATGAAACCCTAAAACCTAATTTCACTTTAAACCTTAAAAACTTATACCCTAAATCTTAAAAAACTAAGCCCTAAACCTTAATCATAACACCTAATCCTAAAACCCTAAACTATCTTAAACACCTAACCCTAACTCAAAATTCAAAACCCTAAACCCTTATACCGAAATAAAACCGTCCTTGGCACATTTTTTTTATAGCATTTTGACCCATTTTTAAGCAACCAAGCACCTCAAGCACCTCCATGACACCACCTATCAGCCCACCCTAGGACTTTCAAGCACCTCCATCACTCTCCGTGGTAGCTATTGCAATACAAACACTCTTTGTCTCCTTTGTAGTTAGGACGTGACCTCAACACCCTCCCACATTCATATCTACATTTTAGCTTCAAAGGCTCATCACCTAGCTTACATGAATCACCTAAGATAGCCTTGACACTAATCAAATGCCAAAACTTGGGCACTAAGGCTTCTTGAACACTATAAATAGCCGAACACCCCTTTCCATTCAAATCACACCTTAAAAACTTTTCACAAACACAAATGGAGTTCTAGCTCAGCCAAGGAAGAATCAAGAGAAGTCTCTAAGCTCAGAATAGAATCCAAGAATCAAGAAAAAGGAGCCCTTGAAGTCGTTATTAGGCATACGAACCCGAAAACCCCATTTCGACCCATTTTAGCTCAAGTAAGCCTAAGATCTTGTTCCATAAGCTTATAATCTGTATTAAAATGTTCATAATACTCTTAAGATTATAGATGAACTCTTGTTTGAAGCTTTGAATCCTTAAACCCATGTGTTTTTTATTAAAACCATAAAAACGACCCGTTTTGATTTTCTAGCAAACGAATCCTTTTTCTAAACTTTTGTTACGTTAGAACATATTATTTTAGCTTATTCTAATAAGCTATAACCTGCAAATATCATTTGGAATCTTAAAATAAGCTTGCATGGCTTTTTGGACTTGTTTTGTAAAAGTTTTCATGCATAGGGGTATATATCGTAACTTTCTGAAATTTATAACTAAAGGGGCTGAAAATGACATTATTTCAAAGTTATAACTATGAGGGGTTGTTTTTCCAAATTCTAAAGTTAAAGGTTTAATATATATACTTAAAGGACTAAACTTGTAAAAGTTTATAAACCAAGGGTATATACTGTTATTTTTGTATTCTTAAAAATATGAAATATATTATTTTTATACAAATTATAAAAATATATATGAATATTATAAGACTCGATTTTGTTAAAACCCGACACATTTATCGTTATTAATCAACGATCGTCGCATTATAAATCAATTACGTTATATATTTAACGTAACTTATCATCGACTAGCTTTTGAAGAAACTTATAATCTTATCATATCACGCTACTAGGGAATTTCATGTGAGGGGTTTCATTTGAGTATACGATTTGACAAGTTTGCTGGGTTTACGATTTAAAGTGCCCTAGCTCCTCAAATGATACTGCATGACCTCTGAATTATAATAGCCCGAACAGTGATACAATCTCTCCATAAATTAATAAATCAAAGTAATACGTTAAACTTTATGAAGTTTTGAAACATAAATCATCACACTAAGACTTGACATATTACACCAGGTTATGTGACGAAAGCCGTTACTTTCACTTGATATACTTTTGCCATCAATCAGATTTCCCTGTTAAGGTGAGTTCATAGCTTCGCATTTCAATCTTTTGAATGTTTTATAAACCCGCGAGGGGGATACATGCTTATTTACAAACTCTCTTACATACTCGTTTATTTTATAACAATGTGATTACTTTTCAAAGACTTAGTGAGTTCATAGCCTCGCATTTTAACTCTTTTAAATGTTTCATAAACCCGCGAGGGGGATACATGCATAAACCAAATGTTTTTCCAACTGTATGCTACTCTGATGTATTATTGCCTAAGTACTTTCCTCAAGACCTCGGTGTCATGAGCTTAGAGCATAATACTAATAATTGTACACATCGCATTTATTACACTTATGGGCGTATAACAACGTAGGCCACTGTTTATAATACGCAATAATACTGTTTTCTATAATAATGTTTTCTCATTGCAATTATTACTATTATGGGTGTATAACAACGTAACCCACTATTCATGATGACTTGTATTCAAACCATTTACTACAAACCTATGAATTTCACTCAACCATTGTGTTGACCTTTTTAGCATGTTTATCTCAGGTATTTGAGTAACTTATGGCACGGAGTGACACGGACTTGAAGATGGCTAAACTGTTATTATTCAAACTTTATGTTTTTAGATGTTGGGACCTCTCTTTTGTAAAAACTCTGATGAATAAATGAATGATAACTAGATTTTCCAAAAACGTCTCTTTACGATTCGTTTTCTATGATTATGACTGTCGTACTATGAAATAATACCCCAGATTAGCTTCCGCTGCTATATTTGTAAAAAATGGGGGTGTTATAGTATCCTGCACTAAAGGTGAGTGCATGGAAAGGGTGTGGGATAGTTATATGATCGGTGTGACCATCATAACAATTACAGGTTTAAAACATGGGTTATTCCTAATGCCTCTTATCAAGCAAATCATAATACTTACTATGCGGTCTCGGGATGCATCACAAAAACAAGTTCTAGAATTTAATATGCTACCGGTACACTCTCATAATCCTAACATAACCAATACCAATGTTCCAGAAAAGGAGACAAAACTACGCATACACATCCGTAACGACAGAATAGACACACATGATTGCTCACTCCTTAACTCGAACAAGCTAAAGGTATAATATCTAAGGGCGAACCTCACATTGTGGGGGTGGAATTTTGAGGGTTTTGTGCTAGTCATATAAATTCCTATCCACGGGACGCTAATAATACTCGGTTTTCGTTAGTATGTGTCGTAAAAAAATTTAAATTTTGGTAAAAATCACCCTTTTATGCTATGTTTTGATATATTACCCATCTTTTTAAAGATAAAGCAAATGAAAAATGAAAGAATAGTTTCTAAGGCTTATTTCCCCCTACACTTAAGTTGAACATTGTCCCTAATGTTCTTTAGAAGTACCCGTTAAAATGAATAAAGGGAAAATAAAACAAGGAAAAGAAACTAGTACTCCCCTGGTTTACTCAATAATGGAGAAGAAACATGCGATAACTTGGTTAAATCGTCATCCGAGAATCATCCAATGAAACTTTCTAAGAATTTCCAAGCTTCTTCTCATTAAATATAACCTGTAATCAAAGACAAAGACTGTCACACCCCGCCAAGGCGGAAACACGAGGCGTAACATCATGGATATCATCACAACACAATGGTGTCAACAATAGAGAAACACTAAATGCATAACTAAGTCATAATGACACAATGTGTCATGACAATACCGAAAACCAAAAGAACAACATCTTGTATTAATGAAATAGGGTCTTACCAATACAAGAACAATATCTCACGAACCTAATAAAATCAAATAGCATTCAACAAAATCTATGCAACAAACATAAACAAACTCAAGAGCGAACTCCAATGCAATCCTATCAGTCATTCTAGCCACTTCTCTTAACCTTAGTATTCTCATGAAGCTCACCTAAAAATGATGCTTAAAAAAGTCAACACAACGGTTGGTGAGAGTCATAGGTTTAAGACACGCAAAACAAACATTTAAATCCAATTAATGTGATAAATAAAACATAACATAGCAGGACATACAATGCACTATCATACAAGGTAACATACAATCACATCAATCCACATTGAGACGTTCACGCTCAATCCTCACACAAAACATAACAACAATGAGACGATCACGCTCACTCAAACAACTCACAGTAATAAGACATTCACGCTTACTACCAATAAAATCCATAAATGCCATGAGACGATCACGCTCAAGCACAACAATTCATACCCTAAAAGCAAGTAGCACAAAACATACAATAGTCACGTATAGCCCATGCATCATTTAAATCACATTATCACAGTAACTAAAACATTTCAAAACCTATTTGCATCATTTTCACCCCAAGAAAACATAAGAAAAAAAGGCTATGAAACTCACCTGATGCTTAGCTTCCCAAAAGAATCCAACAAAAGCTTCACAAACACTTCACGGATAATCTAAACAATTAAGCACACAATAAGCTACCATCAATTAGGCATTCAACCCAATATGATGTAACCTCAACTATGATGGATATCTAAGCTATCTACCATAGTTCTATACTTGATTTAACCCTTTTCCAACTCCTACATATGCCATTTACACTTCAATGCTACACTTTAAATTTTCTGGTTTTGAGCAGAATTTTATACTCACTTACGCGTCCTAAACGTACCACTTAAACACTTCCACAATTCAAACCAAAATTCACCATGCTACATATATGTCCTATGAACCTCTCATAGCTCTCCCAAAGCCATTACCCTTTTACAAATACCCTTTAGAAATTCATTAATCCAAAGTGTCCAGAATTCGTCCAGAATCTGACCCCCTAAAAGTATGACACTAGATGACCACTTTAGACCTCATTATATACTTAGAAAAAATTCAGGGGTCACACACAATATATAAACTAACTTCCACGTGATTTTTAGCCTCTAACTAGATGTCTAAGTATTTTTAGAAAAATCAAAACCAAAACTGAAATTCGTCACAGTTTTACACACTGATTTTGTAACGACCTTTTTACCCACTTCCCGACCATAAAAACTCACGAGACCAACTTTGCTGGAAAGTAGACTCTCTGAGGTTATCTCCAGTATGTTGTAAATTGTTTATTTGATAATTTATGATTGAGTTATGACCGTTACAAAACTGCCTAATTTTCTGCAGTGAATTAAACAACTAATTCGGGCGATCTAGACCCTAACGCATGATCAAATCACGAAACCAATTGAACCAATGATCAAACAATCATCATTAAACTATAAACTCCAGAAAATTTAAAACCCTAATTTATTTTCATGATTAAACCTAATCCATCATACTTAGATTACAAGAATTAAAATAAGAACTAGAATTAAACAAAGAATTAGAAAATACCTTAAACCCTAAAAACCAAGCCATATATTCAGCTAAAGTCGTTGTCTTTGAAGAGCTTGGGGCAGCTGTACTTTTGACTGATCACTCTGGTTGGTAGATGGAGGTGGAGGAGGAGGAGGCAGTTGAGACGATCCAGAAGCACTAGAAGCTCCTGAAGTTCTAGATGGACCTGCAGGTGGTAGAGGAGGGAGTGGCTGATGAGGTGGAGACCCAGGTGGTGTTTTTGGTGACTCGTGTCTCCTTTTCTTCTTTCTTCGTGCTTTAGCCAAATTAGTTAGGAGCTGTTCAGAGTGATCACGGTCCATTGACTTCTCCAGAGCTTCGTACAGCTTCCTGTGATCTTCATGAGCTTCGTAGGAATTGGTTCCCACATGCGGTTGGTGAAGGATCTCTTTCATGTCAAGCTCTAGCAAATCTCTAAGCGATCCCTGAGTGGAGCTTGAATTGCCCAGACAACAGCATCTGTGACAATTTCATCCAACTGCTTTGCTCCCCTGATAGGAAAAATCAGGATTCTCTAATCTGTACAATCTGGACCCATGTTTGTCCAATCTTTCCTCCAGGGCTAAGTGTCTTGTAGCAGATCCGCCATATGTTGTTTAAGCTCACCGATGCGCTGAATCAAGATCGAATCTGAGGAGCCTTGTTGTGGTTGAGTTGGTGGTGGTAGAAGAGATGTTGTTTGTTGTGATTGCGATGACCATTGCTGTTGATGTTGGTAGTGGTGCTTGAACCGTTGTGGAGACTGGTTGAGAGACTGTGAGATCAATAACCGGAGTGGTCATTAGAGGAACAGAAGAGGTGTCCTGATGAATGGGAACCGTGACCATTGACTGAACCTCCGATTCCTATTGGTTTCACAGTCAGTCTACCCTATGACCTTCTCCAAAAGCAACTGATCGTCGAAGCTAGAGTTTCCTTGTCAAATTTAGTAAGACGACAGGTCCAGCCGGATCTGCTGTTCTTCAAGTCTCACTTGATCTTCAGTTGGGAGTTTAAGGTTCTCCTGAACATTTAGGTAAGCCGTTGTAGTGAACTCTTCATCCATTTGCTCAGGGTTTTGTTGAATTGAAGCATCAGTTTGTTGAGACACTGCAACATCAACTAGGGTTGATCGCAACCTGGCCTTGCATCTTGTATACCAGGGTTTGGTCCAGCCTGGCCTTCGTCTTGATCTCCAACATCAATCCCTGGCACTTCCTCATCAGATTCTGTCTCACTGTCTGTCAGACTAAGTTCCGCATACAATGATAAAGATTCATCATGACCTAAAGGTTCAGTTGGTGCAGAACAGCGCCTTTGGAAGATATATTGTTCAGCCGGGCTCTTCTTCTTTAGTGTCTGAAGGGTGAGTAGATCAAGGGCCACTTGTTCATTACTGACTTTCTCTTTACCCTTTCCTTGAACATCTGGAAGCGGTTGGAATTTCCCAAAGTCAGGTTCCCTAATCACCATAGAGGAAGTAGACCCCGATCGCATCGTAAACCTCCTTGAAAACTTTCTTCAATTGCCCTTTGCGGTATTAGCCTCTTCATCACCGTACATCAGTTCCCTTATCAAGAATAAAAATAAAAACATCATCCATCACAAATTCATCAATCAGCTTTTGAGGCGCACTTTGGTTTCTCGCTTCTTTCACCTTACCAATTTGTCGTTTGGCTGGAGATGGTAGCCTCAAAAGACTCCTGACCAGTTTTACCCCTATTTACTTTGGTCTTTCTTGGAAGGTTCAACTGTTGCAGGTGTTGGTTTGGGTGGTTGAGAAGTAGTGGGCTTGGGAGCCTTGGCGGCTGCAGGTTTTGTTACTGTGTGCTGGCTTTTAATTCTAAAGGCCTTAGAATTGATGGTTGCTTTGGGTTTGGTAGCCTTAACAGGTTTAGGTGCAGGAGAGTCAGGATCACTAACTTCTTCACCAGCAAGATATCTTTTATGCTTGGCTACTTTCTCCAGATATGCATTGTAGTATTGTTCTCCTCGAATGTCAGCAGTGATAAGTTCATTCGGAATAGGCATCCCAAAGACTTCCCATTTGGTTCCCTTTGCACTAAACTTGAGATAACCCAGAACAGACTCTTCATTAGGCAAATGAAGTGGAGAACCTGGTCTCAAGTGGAATTTGTGCTTGCTTTGTAGGTAATGGATGATCAGCTTGGTGAACTTAACACTTAGGATCACAATAAGGGTGGCTTTCTTCTTCCCGAGTATGACGTCCAATTCTTTTTGTCTCAATGAAGGAATGGATGTATGTGAGAACGTCTTCCCACATCCTCTCTTCATAATCAATATGGCTTGATGATGACGCCCCAAAGAATTTGTAACACCGGAGCCTTTGGTCTCTCAAACCCTAAAGTCTTTCCCGTAAGACACAAATTAATGATTGTTGTGAGTGCTCTCCACGGCTGAAGCATGTCATTAGTAACGATAGCAGATAAGGTTCTGACAATGTTCGGGTAACCTGTCGTTGACAAAGTTAATGAGAGCATCAGGTGTTGGCGAGGAAGAAAATGGATTGTTGTTGTCGACTGGTGGTGTATCTTGAAGGCGTCTCTGAGTGGTGTCTTTGTGAGGAATTGAACCATTGCTCATCTAGTTGACATCTGTAACTCTCGGTGTTTTTGTCATATCGAACAGTGTCCCAAAATTGCTGAATATAGATCGATGGAATTTGTCCGAGGAAGCAGTGCAGCTCTGAAGAAGTGGTTTCTTCAGAATATCTACATCAATCTTGTAGATTGGATTGCTCTATGACTTTTCTACATCCAAATAGTAGTTGCTTTTTCCTACAGGCACCCATCTGCTGCGAGGCACGATCTGATTATCAGTACGAGTGGGTGGTGCCATAGCAGGTGCTTATTTAGCAGGAGCATTAACATTAACATCAGCCATTGTATCTGCATAATCACATCCACAGAAAGGCATACATATAGAACATAGATGTTAGATGTGAGCAAGTTCTCAGGAGTTAATCAGTTATGGACTAAATCATAGAAAATGACACTAAGATCATGTTAAAGTGGTGGTCAACAAATTTGGACAACTCTTGAGTCAACGAAAGTTAACTCATGGAAGAGAGGACAAAACGCAATGACCAAAACACAATGATCAAAACGCAATTGACAAGAAATACTAGACAAAACGCAGATGTAATAGGTAAAACACAATAGGACAAACAGCAAGCAACAAAACGCAAGACACAAAACGCAGACAGTCAGCAAAACCCAATTGCACACAAGACGCAGACATCAACCAAGCAAAACGAAGTCCATCAAAATGCAATGAATATTTTATAAAAATAATCAAAACGCAGACATTTCAAAACGCAAGAGACAAGTCGTTGCCAGACAAAACGCAATCCGTCAAAACGCAATGAATATTTTATAAAAATAATCATAACGCAGACATTTCAAAACGCAAGAGACAAGTCGCAGTCAAACATAATGCAATCCGTCAAAACGCAAGGTATATTATATTTAAAATATACAAAATCCAATCATTAAAAAAATTCAAAATGAGGGTTTTAATATTTTAATATTTTACTGGTCTTCAAAGCAAAACGCAGCGTTTTGACCTGTTTAACAATTAATAGGCAAAACGCAACATGGAATCTCAGAACAAAACGCAATCAAGAAAATACATATACAAATCGCAACCAAGAACCCCTAACAAAACGCAACCAAGAACACTCATATTCGCAGATTTCAACTTACAAATCAAGGTATCTAAGGCATAACCAGATCAATACATACATTCTATTCTACTCACTAACTAAGTTATCATCAATAAAAGGCCACCACAAACATCATACGCTCATGTTTTTGACTCAACAAGTCAAATAGTATGCGAAAACCACAAGACCATAAATTTAGCTATTGTGGAGGTAATTCAGACTTCATGAAGCATCAAATATTGTAATCTAATGCTGACCCAGCATCGAAGCTTATTAGAAACACTAACCAAGATTTAGATGACGATTCAAGCACGAACCCGCCTAACAAAATACATTTAAAGAAGTTCAGGCCAAGATGTTATAATACGGACAATTTAGATGATAAAGACCACAAAACAAGCGTAACTAAACACGAATCAACCAAAGAATCACGAAACAGAAAATCGCAATTTTGTTAGCGTTTTGGGATAAGAGAAAATGAGTGATAAGGTTTGACTTGTTTTTATTGAAATGAATTTACCAAGTACAACACTCAAGGGGGATTTATTACCTAGTAAAAGATTCAGAAAAGGGCAGTCTAGGTCCCTGAACTTTTAACATTTGGATAAGTGTAGAATACACATATCCATTTAAACTAAATAACCCAATTAACCCCAAAACAGACCAAAAAATGGCAAAAATATGCTTTATTTGAGTATTGTGTGTGCAGGTGCGGATATATCCTAAAATCTCAAGAAAACAGTCAAAAACGATCAAACACGGACACGAAATCAGAAGAGTGCACAAAGAAGCCAAGAATCAAAGCCAGAAGGCCAGATTATCAAGCCTCAGTCAAAAGCAATCATAAGACATGGTCAACAAAGCAACAAGACCCACAATAATCCATTTTAACCTCAAAGTTTCACTAAAATCCAAAAATAGCCCATCACCTCTAATGGGCCTTACCCGGATCAAAGCCCACCTCTCTTTTTATAACAACTACAAGGGCTAAACTTGCACTTTTCATAAGTCCTTTATAACTAGAAAAAGGGAGAAAGAAGACAAGGACCATTTGTGTAATATTCCAAAGTTATAACAGTTTTTAACTGTCAAAAAGGGCCCAAATCCAGTTAGTCTTCACCTGTCTCCCCCATGTTTACCTTGGGTCAAAATCAAAGGGCTTTTTGGAATTAAGGGTCAAGAAAGTCAATTTATGAAGACTACAAAGCAATGGCAGGGTCAAATCAGTAAATCATGAGGCAATCACTAGCTTACTCTCAAGCATAAACCACATCAGCAATGGTAAAAGCATAAGAGGTGTGGGTTTTTGTGCTAAACTCACTCACAAAACTAGCACAAACGTCACAAAACATGCTGGCAATCCTCCGGTGTCTACAATTTGATCAAACGGCCACAATAGAAGCTCACATGATTGAAGAAATGATTGGATGAGATTGAAAGTTTGGAGAGCAAGGCAAGAGGGCTAGAATCTTCTTTGTTCAGCTATAAATAGCCCTCACTCTTCACACACAAAAGGAGAGTTTTTTTTACACGTAGCTTTTAATTTAGTTGTAGCTTAAATTTTGAAATTCCTAGCTTAATGATGTTTTAATCTTGTAATTTTCCTTAAAAAGTATTGTAAGGCAAGTTTTCTTATATTGATATTCAGTTTTACTTACTCTCACTCCAAATTTCTTTTTCATAAGCTCTCTTAATAAGCCATATTATCTCAATAAGCTAATAAGCTCATTTAAAGCTCTCTTCCGTCTATAAGCCGAAGTAAAGTTTATTTTAATTCATAATTACTCTTACCTAAACTTTAAAACAGTTAACTTACATTTATCATGGAATGCATTGGATTTGAGCTTATGGAAGGGGGATCTAAAAGGGAAGGATCCCCAAGGACTTTACCCTAGCTTATCTAATAAGTTGTTGCCACTTTTTGAAAGAAAAAACCCTTTTTCCAACTCCAAAATCAGCATGTTTTCTTTGTTTGTAGAAAATGGAATTCTGAATATGAGCTTTTCACAAGCTTCTTTTCATCTGTTTTAACCTAGTTTTTCATTTTGAGCTTATTTGACAGCTTATTTCAAGCTGTCAAGATAAGCCCCCTTTGTTTAGCTTATTTCCCCTGGTGCTAGACACCACTTTTTAAGCACACTTTTCTAGCTTAATAGGGGCCCTCAGCTTTAGCTTTTGGCTTTTCTAGAAAGCCAATAAGCTCTTTTGTTAAGCCCCTTTGTTTCAGACCTTAAGAAGCCCTTTTAGTTGCTTATTTTTAAGCCAAAAGTGTGTCCCTAGGCTTAAAATTTACTCTAGCAGTACTAACTCTTAAGTTAGTACTACTGAGTGTTTAAGCTAATTTTTGGCTTATTGGGCTTATTCCAATTGTTGATTTGTGCTCCTAGTAGTTCTTTATGATGGTGTTAAGCTGTGCTTGCTCATACTCTTGCCTTTGCTTGCTTATTTAGTGTTAACAGTCAAAAGCCAAAAGCCACATTAAGCCTTAAGCTTAAATTAAGTTTCTGTCTAGTTTAAGCCCTTTTCAGCTTATTTAGTTGTAGATTTTGACTCATTAGTGCTTATTTAGGATAGGTTAGTTAATTCATTAAGCTTATTTGTCCAACCTCTAGCTTATTTGTCCAAACAGTCAAAAGACTTAGCCATTTTTGCTCTTAAGCTTGTTTAAGCTTACTGTCCAAAGAAAAGCCCTTTTTCAGCTTATTTATAAGCTTTCTTAAAAAGTTGTAGTTATAAAAATTGTTAAGCTCAAGGAGCTTAACAAGTTTGTTTGAAAAAGTTTTCATAAAAAAAAAAGAGGAGACAAGGGGTGACCCGGGTGAGCAAGACTCGAACCCGGGCCTCAACCCTCGTACACCCCTCTTTTATAACCAAAGTGTTACCGCTGCGCCCTTGGGACTTCTCTGTTAGAGTCCCAAGCGGTTTAATATTTAAACCCTTTTTGCCTCTTTAAGCTATAAGCTGTTTCCAGCTTATTTTCGGCTTATCTATAAGCCGAATTTCGGGGTTCTTATTTTTCGTAGGTTAGTATTAGTGTCTAGTATTTTAGGTAAATTTTTCAGAATTTTTAAAAATAGTTTAGTATTTTTTATAATTTAATTTAGTTAAAAGTTTAGAAAATTCATAAAAAATATAAAAATTATCAAAAAAATATTTTTCTTTTTTAGAAAATTTTCTTTAGTCATATACTACGTAGGAAAAATATAAAAACTTTCGTAGGGTTAATTTTTCAATCTTTTGATTTTTAAAGAACGGGTCCCGGGTACGGATTTTGTCTTGACTCGTTTTTGGGTCAAACGACCTCCGTTTTCAGTCTAGTCTTTTTCATTCTTCGTTATTAGTCCTCTAGAGTAGTTTAGAAGTAAAAATTTCTTTGTAGGGTCAATTTTTTAAGATTTTTAGGGTTTTTAAACCCCTTATTCGGGATCGGCTCGATCAGTTTTTCAGCTTAATTTCAATAATTTTTAGGTTTTTCTTAATCGTTTTTATTGTAATTATTTAGACTAAGCTTTCCACACTCTCAATTCATTTCTCTCCTTCAAACTCAAATCTTCGACTGTATCGATTCTCCAGTCCAGCCTCGTTGGGGATAAACGACCCGGGAACACTCTATACTACTTCTCGGTTTTATTGATCTTGTTGATTTTTAGACTTATATATATTTTATATTTTATAATATATTATATATTTAGTGTAAAAACCACCAATCAATTTTTGGCGCCGTTGCCGGGGAGGCTGTGAAACCGTTTATCGTTACGTTTGGCATTTGTGTTTGAAGCTGTGAATATTTTCTTTTATAAACATATAAAAAATACAAAAATATTTTTCATTTTCTTTTATTAGTATAATTATCAGATAAAAACCAAAGAAAAACCAAAAAGATAAAAACATTGTCTTTAATTATCAATAAAATTCACAAATTGGTAAAATACCAAAATATAATATTCTCAACTGAGGTATTATCATAATAACTTCCGGTGAACTTGTTGGTTCCCAACTCGAACAAAAGATTTAAAAACTTGCCAATTGTGTCTCTTACGACGTACGGCTCACCTTGAAGAGTTAAACAAACTATAAAGTGGGTATAAGGAGGGTTGTTCCGAGGAACTACGACCCGAAAGGAGAAATAAGCTTCGCGCTATTCCTACTCCTCCGCTCACCTGTGCGTTTATCTTTTTGAGAGCTACCGTGAAGTAAGTAGATTATTTGGTTTAAGTTGTCTTATCTCATTGTCCGTTAAAATCAATTGTGAATAAATCATTGAAAAAGCCAAAAAAATATACGTATTATATATTATATTATATATATTTTTGAGAGTGAATTTTATCAAGGGTAACTTGGTAATTTTCTTAATTACTCTTTGAAGTATTATATTTTATATATATTTTATATGTATGAAAAACTGCAATCAGTTTTTGGCGCCGCTGCCGGGGATTAGTGTTTAAGATTCCTACGTTTTGTGTTTGTTGATTTGGTTTGAAGATCCTTTCGCCCTCGAAAGTTTCATTTTTGTTTTATAATTCAAAAATCCAAAAAAAATCATAAAATATAAAAAGTAAAAAAATATTTTCCTTTTCTTTTTAGTATAAGTAAAAGATAAAAAAATAGAAAAAATCAAAAATATAAAAAAATCTTTCTTTTTAATTAAGAAATAAAAATCACCAATTGGTAAAAATACCAAAATATAATATTCTCAACGGAGGTATTATCATTTCAATTTCCGGTGAACTTGTTGGTTCCCAAATCGAACAAAAGATTTAACACTTGCCATTTGTGTCTTTACGAAGTACGGCTCACCTTGAAAAGCAATTTTCAAGAGCTACCGTGAAGTAGTTGATTATTTGGTTTAAGTCTCTTCCGTGTAACCGTTAAAATTCATTGTTAAAAAAAATAATATAAAAAAATTAGTGTAAAGTTTTGTTTTTTGATTTTTAGTTTTTCTTTTTTATGCGCACTCGTTCGCAATCTCGAAGACGTCGACAACAACAAACTCTTCGTTGTGAAAAATTTTGAACATGTTTGAACAAAACATTGTTCCAATGGCCGACAATCGAACGATGGCCCAAATGTTACAAGCACCCATCGAGGGGTATGAAGATGCTATAGTTGTTCCACCAATTAATGCAAACAATTTCGAGCTTAAACAACCTTTAATCAATCTTGTGCAAAGTAATAAGTTTACGGGTAGACAAGACCCTCACAATCACCTTTGATTTTTTAACAAGGTCACTTCAACGTTTAGACATCCCGAAGTTCCGAACACTTCGATAAAGCTTTGCTATCCCTTTTCTCTAGAACGTAAGCCCGAGATTTGGTTAGACAAGGAACCTCCTAATCAATTCTCACAAGGTGACGACCTGTTTCGATATAAATTCCATAAACCAATTCTTCCCACCATCAAAAACAACCTACATTCGAAACAAAATCACCAATTTTTTCCAAGAACCAAACGAAACCTTCAATGAAGCATAGGAACGTTTTAAAGGACTCCTTCGTCAATGTCCTCACCATGGCTTCTCGGAACTACACCAACTCGATACTTTTTACAATTCTTTGAATTCAAACGATCAAGATGCCTTAGATTCCGCCGCGGGTGGCAATTTCTTAGACAAGATGCCTCAAGAAGGTTTAGCGATTATTGAAAGCAAGTCAAAAGTTCGTTACTCAAGAAGTCGTGCTAATGATTCAAGAGTGAGTACGGATGCTCCTCTTTCTAATTCTTCACCTTCTAATAATTCTTTCGATATGCAACAAATAGCCGCTTCTCTTGAGGATAAGATGACTATCAAGATGAAACAAATGATGAATGAAATGAAAGCTTTAGTTGTTACTACTCCCGCACCTGTCAAAGCGGTTGAGGAAGTATGTGTCACTTGTGGATCAAATCACCATTTTAACCATTGTCCGTTAACTCGAGGTGGAAACGATTTTCCCATTTTTCATGACAACATCCAACAATTTCAACAAACCGCAGCCGTTGGCAATTTTCTCCAAAGAAACCAACCATCCAATTTGGCAAGTCAAATGAAACCACCGGGTTTCAATCAACCAAATGTTCAAAACAACCAAAACCGTTACCAAGGAAACAATTTCAATTCAAATCAAAACCGTGGAACCAATTTTAACCAAAACCGTCAAAACAATCAAGGAGCCGTTTATCAAGCCCCACCATACCAACCACCAACAAATCAACCTTTGGTTAATCAAGCTTTACCTCCCGTTTCACAAATTCAAGGTGTGTCTAAAATGGATTTTGAAAGTTATGCTAAAGCAAATAGAACATGAATAACTTATAAATGAAGTTAGATAATTTTCAAAGAAACCAAAATGATTTTCAAAGAGTTTACAATGATTCTCAAAAGAAGCAAGATGATTTTCAGAAAATGATGCTCAGTTTCATGCAAAGCTATCACACCAACCAACCTTCAAGTTCAAGTTCTTTACCAAGCAATACCATTCCAAACCCAAGGAATGAAGCCAAGGCAATTACAACTCGTAGTGGTGTTTCATACGATGGACCTCCGATTCCACCGCCGGTGGTGGAAAAGGAAAGTGAGGCGACAAAGGATACGGAGCTACCGAGCACCGAAGACATCCAACCTCCTCCATTCGTCCAAGAACAAACCAAAGACAAAGAACCAATCGAAGAACCTTCTTTCGTTGCTAACAAAGCCAAACCTAATTTACCTTACCCGTCAAGACTCAACAAACAAAAGATTCATGAAAAAGATGACATTCTTTCTTTAAAGTTTATGGAAATCTTTCGAAACCTTCATTTTGAGCTTAGTTTTGCGGATGCTCTCATTCATATGCCAAAGTTTGCGTCGATGTTTAAAAAGATGTTAAATAACAAAGACAAGTTGATCGAATTGACCAAAACGCCGTTGAATGAAAATTGTAGTGCGGTTGTCCTAAAAAAGCTTCCAGAAAAGCTAGGTGACGATTTCTCATTCAATGTGAGTTTTTGAGTTTCGATGTTACTTACCCCTTGCCGATTTAGGTGCTAGTAAATCAAATTTTCATGCCTTTATCCATTTGGAAAAAGCTTCAACTCCCGGGCCTAACTGAAACAAAAATGGTGTTAGAATTAGCCGATCGTACAATTTCCAAACCAACCGGTGTAGCTGAAAATGTTTTCGTCAAAGTAGGAAAGTTTTACTTTCCCGCCGATTTCGTTGTGCTTGATTTTATAGCCGATCCTCGAGTACCGTTAATACTCGGGCGACCCTTTCTTAGGACGGCTCATGCTTTAATCGATGTTTACGAAGGAGAGATTACTCTTAGGAATGATGATCAATCGTTAACCCTTAAATGTGGTGATGCACCTTCCATTTCATACAACAATCTCGAATCATTGAAGAAGGTTGATCTAATCGATGCTGCTTGTGAAATTTATTCACAAGAAGTACTTGGATTTTCCGATTCCATTGCTTACAACAATCCTTCTCCGTACTACGATCCGATTGTTTCCACTTCATCTCCAACACTTACTCCTTTTGATGAAAGTGATTTTCTACTCTTCGAAGAAGCCGATGCTTTCATAGCTATCGATGACGAGCAAATTTCAACGGAAATTGATGCTACGTACTATGATCCCGAGGGTGACATTCTCATTCTCGAGGCACTTCTCAACAATGATCCATTACCTCACCCAAACCAAGGAGATTACTCACCCGGAATTCAAAAAGATCTTAAAGTTGTTGAACCAAAGAAGTCTTCACTCGAACCAAAAGATGAAATTCCTGAAGTCGAACTTAAAGAGTTACCTCCGCATCTCGAGTATGCGTTTTTAGAGGAAAATAACAAGCTTCCAGTCATAATTTCAAAAGATTTGAGCCAAGATGAAAAGACCTCACTCATTAACGTTCTGAAAAACCGAAAACAAGCAATTGCTTGGAAACTTTCTGATATCCGAGGCATAGATCCAGAGTTTTGCTCTCACAAAATCCTTTTAGAAGATGATTACGAACCTTCAGTCCAACATCAAAGGAGGGTTAACCCTAAAATCCATGACGTCATCAAGAAAGAAGTAGAAAAACTTCTTGACGCGGGATTGATTTATCCAATCTCGGATAGTCCATGGGTTAGTCCGGTCCATTGTGTTCCTAAAAAAGGTGGTATGACCGTTGTCAAGAACAAAGAAAATGAATTGGTGCCTACAAGATTAGTCACGGGATGGAGAGTTTGCATCGATTATCGAAAGTTAAACGAAGCAACTTGTAAAGACCATTTTCCGTTACCATTCATGGACCAAATGTTAGAGCGATTAGCCGGCAATGAATTTTATTGTTTCTTAGATGGTTTTTCAGGGTATTTTCAAATCCCAATTGATCCTAAAGATCAAGAGAAAACTACTTTCACGTGCCCATACGGAACTTTCGCGTACCGTCGTATGCCATTCGGTTTGTGCAATGCACCCGGAACTTTTCAACGTTGCATGATGGCCATTTTTCACGACATGATAGAAAAAACGATGGAAGTTTTTATGGACGATTTTTCAGTTTTCGGAGATTCTTTTTCCTCGTGCCTTGCTAATTTAGACAAAATGCTCAAACGGTGTGAAGACACCAAATTAGCACTAAATTGGGAAAAGAGCCATTTCATGGTTAAAGAAGGCATTGTTTTAGGACATAAGATCTCTAGAAAAGGAATTGAAGTCGATAAGGCCAAAGTTGATGTAATTTCAAAGCTTCCTCACCCAACGACCGTCAAAGGAATCAGAAGTTTTCTCGGGCATGCTGGATTCTATCGAAGATTTATCAAAGACTTTTCCAAAATCTCTCGACCCATGACCCATCTCTTAGAGAAGAACACTCCTTTCATTTTTTCGGAAGATTGCATTCTTGCCTTTCAAACATTGAAAAAGTGAAAAATAAGACTTTAGATTTGAAAAAGAAGTTAACCGAAGCTCCAATTCTCATTGCTCCGAATTGGGACCAACCTTTTGAAATCATGTGCGATGCAAGTGATTATGCAATAGGTGCGGTCTTAGGACAAAGGATTGAGAAGCATTTTCGACCAATTCATTATGCAAGTAAGACCATGACAGAAGCGATTTCAAACTACACAACAACAAAAAAAGAGATGCTTGCAGTTGTTTACGCGTTTGAGAAGTTTCGATCATATCTAATCATGAACAAGAGTGTTGTTTACACAGATCATTCCGCATTGAAATACCTTTTCAACAAAAAAGACGCCAAAGCACGATTGCTTCGATGGGTCTTGCTTCTTCAGGAATTTGATTTCAAAGTTATCGATACCAAGGGAGCTGAAAACTATGTAGCCGATCATCTCTCTCGTCTTGAAAACCCATATGAGAATATTTTTGATCCTAAGGAGATTAATGAAACTTTTCCTCTTGAAACATTGAATACGGTGACTTCTCATGATGACCAAAATATCCCATGGTTTGCCGATATAGCAAATTACCACCGGGGAATTTCTAATCAAAGAAGTCAACCCAACAAAAGAGAAGTTTTTCAAGGATATAAGCAATTACTTTTTGGGATGATCCTCTTTCTTTTTCGAACATGTGCAGGACCAAATCATCCGAAAATTTGTATTTGGCCAAAGAAGCTCTTGAAATCCTCAGGCTTGCCAATGAAGGGACCCACCGGGGCCATCATAGTGCTAAATATCCAACAGCTCGGAAAAGTATTTGACGCCAGGTTCTTTTGGCCTACGATTTATAAGATCCTACGAATTGATCAATCATTTGATGCATGTCAAAGACAAGAAAAATCTTCTCACGTATGAATGCCTTCAAAATGCAACAGTTGTGAAATTTATTATGTATGGGGGTAATCGATTTTATGGGACCTTTTCCGTCGTCTAGAGGTAACAAATATATTCTAGTAGCCATCGATTATCTTTCCAAATGGGTTAAAGTGAAAGCGCTCCCTACCAACGATGCTAGAGTAGTTGTTAAGTTCTTAAAATCCCTTTTCTCCCGATTCCCCGAAAAATTTGCCCCTTTTTTTCCCCCCCTAAAAGAGCATCATAGCGATCGTGGGACCCATTTTTGTAACGATAAGTTTGCAAGAGTCATGTCAAAATATGGTGTCACCCATCGTCTTTCGACTCCTTACCACCCTCAAATGAGTGGTCAAGTTGAAGTCACGAATCGAGGTCTCAAAAGAATTTTGGAGAGGACGGTAGGAGAAAACCGTGCCTCATGGTCAGACAAGTTAGATGATGCATTATGGGCTTTTAGGACCGCTTACAAAACTCCAATTGGATGCACTCCGTACAAGTTAGTCTATGGAAAAGCGTGTCACTTACCCGTCGAACTAGAACACAAAGCATATTGGGCTCTTAAGCATGCCAACTTCGATTTAAAGACCGCGGGCGATCATCGAAAGCTCCAACTCAATGAACTAAGCGAGCTTCGTGATCAAGCTTACGAGAATTCGCTAATCTACAAGGAGAAGACAAAGAAACTACACGATTCCAAGATAAAGAACCGAATCTTCAATGTTGGTGATCAAGTCTTACTTTTCAACTCCCGATTAAAGATTTTCTCCGGAAAGCTCAAATCCCGATGGTCCGGACCTTTCACAATCACCGAAGTTTATCCTTATGGCACTGCCAAGTTGTCTCATGCCGATGGTTCGAATTTCAAAGTCAATTGCCACCGTCTTAAGCACTACTATGGAGGGGATACACCACCATTGGTTATCCCGGATCTCCAGACTTTCCCTAAGGACAACTAAATTCAGGGATCGAGTCGAGCTTGCGACTCGGTGACCAAAAACAAGCCGCTTCATGGGAGTTCACCCCATGCTTATCCTTTCTATTTTCTTTCTATTTTCTATTATCCAATGTGTTGTGTTGAGAGAGGCTTGTACTCTTTCCGATTTCTCGATGTTTGTTGCTTGTTTGTTGTGATTTTTGTAGGATCAACTCAACAATTTCTGAAGACTCTCGTGTCCGGTTGATTTTTCCCGTTCTACTCGAGCTTCTCATCCTTTGTGTGAAATTAGTTTGGGGAGATCCGATATCCTTTCATCATTATCGATTAACGTTTATCTTTGCATACCTCATAAACGGCTTAGATTTTCATAGAGACCCGACTTTAAACATTGAGGACAATGTTTCGTTTTAGTTTGGGGAAGGGAATCTATCGATTTGATGTTGCTTGCTTATTGTTTTGTTCTCACGTACCCGTTTTCCCATAAAAATAGCAAAAAATTTAAATTTTTAAGGAAGTTATATATAAAAAAATAAAAAAAATAAAAAAAATAAATAAGTGTTGACATAAAATATAGGTTTTCCGTTGGTAAGAATAAGAAGTAATTTTTGACCCGATCGTACGTGTAGAGTTCTAGCTTTCTCCCTTAACAATTAATGATGATAGTTTGTGCTAGTCTCATGTAGACTTTAAACATGCTAGACTTGAATCATTAGTAAAAGAAAACTTGTGCTAATCTCAAGTAGATTTTAAATAGGCCAAGTTGGATTTTATATAGGCTAAGTATTTGCGAATTTCTTTATTAGAGATTTTAAATTGCAAAGAATAAGAGATGATAGTGTTAGTTACGAATTAGGATGCTAAACAAAGTTTATTTGGAAAACTTAAAGGCTTATAAGAATAACTTATGATTTTTCTTCCCCGGAGTTCTTAAAATGATTAATTATACGTGTTCTCTTTAATTTTTACAAATTAGAGTTTTACTCTTAAAAGTCTAATCAACATATTTAGAGAAAAAGCTTTATCGATGAAGTCGACATCATTTGTAAATAAGAATTTTAGTTCAAATTTATACTTTGGTTTTCTAAAACGAAATTTTTCTATTTGCAAAAAAGAGTTGTGCGGTTTTTTTAGTTAATAATTAGTTAATAGAAGTTTTCTTTAGTTCCTTTGTGATTAGGATGAGTACACATCAGGAATACTTAATTTGGCATACTATATGTATCATATAAAGAAATATTTTGCTTATTCCTTAAAGAGCCTTAGGGTATATGGGATAAGTAGAATTCAATAATAATCCAAGACTGATAAAAGTTTGATGTATCTTGCCGGCTCACAACCGATGTTACAGCCTTCTAAAAGGTCGAGGAAGTTACCGAAGTCGAAATATGTTTGCTACATCTTGTCGGAGGCGTGGCCGATGTTGTAGCCTTCTAAAGGACTGAGGTATAATAATGTTGCTTAATTTTTGTCTTATTTTGTGCCTTAAAGAGCCTAAGGGTATATGGTGCAAATGAGATTGGTCCATTCATGTCTTAAAGAGCCTTAGGGTATATGACATGAATGGTGCCTTGCTTAAGTAGCCTAATAAAAGCCAAATTTTGGTTGCCTCGATGTGGACTTTAATCTTGATGACATTTGATCTTTTGAAAAGGGCTAGGAGCTAATTATTGCGTTCTTAACCGTTACACTTTATTTTTGGAATTAATAAGTATCGAAACAAAAGTCTTAAAGAGCCTTCGGGTATATGACTTAAGTAAAATCTTGAGATACAAAAGTAGGATTTGCGGGAGGAAAAGTAAGTACACAATTAGTATTTATGAGTAGTGTTAGTGTCATGACTTGTAATTGACGGTGATCTTATTTTTAAGCTTAGCATGGGAAAAGTGAAAAATCGGGGATGATGAAGTTATCTTTTAGACACTTAATTGTGCTTTTTGTTCTATGATCCTAAAAGTTACCAATAAGGTAATGAAAACAATACATTATGTCAACACAAATAAGTTGTAGTTAGGTAGTTAATTATCAAGAAAAAATCATAAAAAGAGAAAAATCTTTGAAAATGGGAAATCGGGTGTTTTATAACTTGTGATCTCTTAACTCTCTCAACAAAAATCTTTGCTACTTTTCAAAGGTTTAGTTTGGGGAAGTTTCGAGGTATTTGGTTATAAGGCATGTGATATTGCGTGAGGACACACAATCGTTTAGTTTGGGGAATTTTGATAAGTGTAGAATACACATATCCGTTTGTACCTAAAATAACCCAATTAAACCCAAAACAGACCAAAAATGGCAAAAATATGCTTGTATTTGTGTTTTGTGTGTGCAGGTACGGATATATCAAAAATCACAAGAAAACAGTCAAAAACGGGCAAGCACGGACACGAGAATCAGAAGAGTACAAAAAGAAGCCAAGGATTCAAAGCCGAAGCCAGAAAAGTCAAGCCTCAGTCAAATCCAGTCAAAATGGTCAAAAATTGGTCAACAAAAGTCAACCAATAAAAGACAAAACCCAAAATGTTTCACTTTAGCCCTCCAAGTTTCACCAAAGTACAAAAATAACCCCTCACCTCTTATTGGGCCCAAGAAACCTTATTGGGCCTGAAAAACCTTAAATTACCTCACCCGGATTCATAAGCCCAAAACCCTAGCCCATTATCCTTTTTATAAACCACAAGGGCCAGTTTTGCAATTTCTAAAAACTAGTTTATAACTAGTTTGGGAGAAAAGAAAGAGAGGGGCTAGAATTGCATTTTCCTCAATCTCTAACTGAAATAACTATAAAAAAAGGGTGCCACTTCCATTTACTATTCACCCGTCGTCCCATCTTTACCCAAGCTGTAAAATGAGAGGGCAAATAGAAATTAAGGGGTCCAAAGGTCAATTCAAGGGCTCTACATTACTAAGGAGGGGTCAAATCAGTCATATCATTACTTACTTAAGCTCACACAAAAGTCAACCAATAAAAGACGAAACCCAAAATGTTTCACTTTAGCCCTCCAAGTTTCACCAAAGTACAAAAATAACCCCTCACCTCTTATTGGGCCTGAAAAACCTTAACTTACCTCACCCGGATTCATAAGCCCAAAACCCTAGCCCATTATCCTTTTTATAAACAAGGGCCAGTTTTGCAATTTCTAAAAACTAGTTTATAACTAGTTTGGGAGAAAAGAAAGAGAGGGGCTAGAATTGCATTTTCCTCAATCTCTAACTGAAATAACTGTCAAAAAAAGGGCGCCACTTCCATTTACTATTCACCCGTCGTCCCATCTTTACCCAAGCTGTAAAATGAGAGGGCAAATAGAAATTAAGGGGTCCAAAGGTCAATTCAAGGGCTCTACATTACTAAGGAGGGGTCAAATCAGTCATATCATTACTCACTTAAGCTCACACTCAAGATGAGGCAACGTCAGAGTTGGGAAAGCACAAATGAAAGCTCAAATTTACTCTTCACTCACTCTCATAAGAAGCACAAATATGTCACATCAAGGATTGCCAGCTTGGCAATCCGTGTGACTACATTTGTGATCCAACGAATGTGATTGCTTCTCTAATGATTAAAGGGATAAATGGATTTGATTGAATGAGGCGTGGGTAAGAAGGCAGGCCTAGAACCTTCTCAGCAAGGCTATATAAAGCCCTCACTACCACACATATTCGGCATCTAGGAGTAGGAGTAGCTTAATTTTTATCATGTAATTTCACTTTCAGTTAATGTAATTTTCTTTTAAAAAGTAATGTAATCAGTCTCTTTTGTTAATGCAATTCAGTTAAATTCTGTCTTAAGATCTCTTGTTTTCTAATCATAAGCTCTCATTTTCTTTTAAATTGTTAAGCTAAAAAAAAGTTATAAAAATCAAAAATATTAATGAATTAGTGTAGATCTTAGATTTATGTTTGATAAGCTATTAGATTATGTTAATTAAGGTTAGTATAAGCTATTAATCATCTGGTAACATAGGATTAGCTGTTGGAATTGAAAAACTTAGCTTAATCATTTCTGTCAAAATGATAAAGGGGTGTTTGGCATAAGCAAGTTTGGACCTCTAAAAGTCAAACTGCATTGTGAGTTTTACTTGAGATAGTTATGCAATCATAATTTACTAGTTTAGAAAGAGTTTTTGTAGGTTATAATTTCAAATTGAAAAAGTGAGGGTGCATAATATCATAGTTTCGCCACTAGGGGAGTTCTCTTTGATTGTTAACTTGTGCAAAATTTGATCTAAGCTTTAAAGCTGGATTTTGCTTGCTTGTGATCTAAACACTCTATTGAGTGGGTTTAGTGCAGGGTTAACCCTTTGGAACTTGCCTATAAATTTGCATTGTGCTAAGTGCATCAGTAGGAATTAAGGAGTTCCTACTGTCACTTTTTAGCTTAGATTTTTTGCTAGGGTACCCATAGGGTTTTTAGGCTTTATTATGCTAAGTAGGACTTTAGATTAGATATAGGCTTTTATATCAGTTAGGGATTAATTTTCATTTTCCAATGTTTTACTATAGTAATTCAGCTTGTCAAAGTCTTAAAAAAGCCAAAGCCCATAAAAACAGTAGTTATAGTTATAGCTTTTGTAATTTGATTTCTAGCATGTCGTAGTAGGTTTTCGTGTTTAAATTAGTAGTTATAGGT
Organism: Tanacetum coccineum; assembly: GCA_026074375.1. NCBI lineage: Eukaryota > Viridiplantae > Streptophyta > Magnoliopsida > Asterales > Asteraceae > Tanacetum > Tanacetum coccineum. The sequence goes on along the minus strand of BQNB010014102.1, from coordinate 49,771 downwards.
TAGAAAAGAACAAAAATTTTGCAAGTTGCAAAAGCTCGGTCACTGTATTAGCTTTTTGAGCAATTGTGCTTGTTAAGTTTTTGTAGCTTATGGCTTATTTCCTGAGTATGTTACTTTCATCATCATTTTTAAAAGAACTTCTAGCTTAGATTTCTTTGCATTTATAGATTAAGCATTTCATAAGCTGTCTAGAATTCTTTTCCTTTTTCATTTTGAACTTATAATGATTTTTTTACAAGCTTATAAGTAAAATCAAGAACAAAACCTCACTCACTGATACAGCTTTTTAATAAGCTGTTTCTAAGCTTATTAGTGGTTTTCAGCTTATGTGCCTTTTATTAAAACTGCTTAATTTTGAGCCCTTTTTAATTTCCAATATTTAGTTTTTCATAAAAGTTAAAAAAAAGTGCAAAAAGTGGGTCTTTGCCTGCCTCGAACCCACGACCTCACACTTATAAGCCCAACGTGTTAACCATTTGCTTCAATAGCTCATCCAGTATCTCTTCCCCACATTTAATACTAGTACACGTTTTAATTTCCCCTTTTCAATAATAAGCCGTAGCTATATAAGCTCATTTGAGGGCTTATTCGTTTAGCAATTTGGTTTTTCTTATTTTTCTTGTGTTCCTGCTAGTGTTTAAGATTTACCCTGAATTTTTTAGATTTTTCCAGCTTAAATTTTATTTTTAATCAATTTTCGAAAGTAAAAATCTTAAAAAATCAATAAAAAATAGAAAAAAGTTTCAGAAAAATACAAAAAAATAGTTTTTAGTTTTATAAAAAATAGCTTTAGGTTTACATTCAGTTAAATCATTTTCACCACTTTTAGATTTTAATTTTCATTTTTAAGCTTTTATTTTTAATTTTAAAAATAGGATTTTAATTTTAAAAATAGTTAAAAATAGTTTTCTGAGTTTTTATGTTATTTTAGACTTTTATAAGTTTAAAAATCATTTTTCCAAATTTTTAGTACTTAATTTACTATTTTTTAAGATTTAATTAGATTAAATTAGTTTTTAATTCATATTAAATTCAAAAATAATCAAAAAAATGTTTTTCTTTTTCCTAAAATTTTCTTTTGTCTTATCTTAGGTTTAGAAATTTAATTTGCAATTTTAGGGATTTATTTTAGTCTACTTGTCAAATTGTCGCGTTTTATTTGCTCCCCGTATTCGTTTAATTGTTTAATTGCTCAAATTTACTTGTAGTTTTAGATTATCAAATCATCCATTTGCTTATTCAAATCAGAATCCAAGCTTAAACGAGGTTTCAATTTCACTAGTCGTTGGGGAAACGACCCGGGTGATCATACTTACCCGGTTAAATATACGTATTATATATTATATTATATATATTTTTGAGAGTGAATTTTCCTTAGGGAATTTTCTTAATTGCTCTTTTAAAGTATTATATTTTATATATATTTTTGGTATATAAAACTTCTAACACCATCCCGGATCTCCAAACCTTCCCCATGGACAATTAAATTCAGGGTCGAGTCAAGCTCGTGACTCGGTTAACAAAAACAAAGCGCTTCTCGGGAGGCAACCCGTGTTTCTGTCTTCTTTCTATTTTCTAATAAGTGTGACGTGAGGAGGCTCGCCTCTTCCAATCTCGTGTTTTTGTTGTCTGTGATGATTGGCAGGATTCCCCAGATTATGAAGACTCTCGTGCTCGTGGTTTTGTCCAACGCTCACTCGATCTTCATCCCTTTGCATGCTTATTTTGGGAATCCTATATCCTTGATCTTATTGACTAACATTTAATCTTTGGCATAATTAATAAACGGCTTTAGATTTACGTGAGATTCCCTTTTATATTAGGAATATGCGTTGAAATTAGTATGAGGGGGTGGCAACCCCCACATTGAGGACAATGTATCGTTCTAGTATGAGGGGGGAATCTATCGATTTGATCCCACTTGCATTTGTCTATGTCTTCCACGTAACCTCATTTTACCAAGAAAATACAAAAAAATGTGATTTTAGGCCAAAATTTAAAAAATTTGCAAAAATAAAATAAGTGTTTATCACAAATGTTGACTTTCCGCCGGTGAGAAAAGAATAATTTTTGACTTGACCGAGCATGTTGAGCTCTAGCCTACTCCCTTAACCTTTATAAATGTATAAGCTTTTGCTAGTCTTTTATACAAGAAGCTTTAAAATGCGAATTCTAGCCCAAAATGCTAAGATTTTTCAAGTTTCCATAAATGACTTTAAATATGTAAAACTTAATTTTATTTGGCTAAGCATTCACGGATCTTTTTATTAAAGATTTTAAATTTGCGAAGGACGAGAAATGATAGAGTTAAATATAAGTTGGAATGCTAAGCAAGGATTAGTTGGAAATCTTAAAAGCTCATAAGTGTAATTTGTGTCTTTTTCTCCCAGTAGCTTCTAAAATGACTAATAACACGTGCTTTTTTTGAAAGACAAGTTAGAGTTTTATCACTCTTAAATGTCCGTTAAGATTCACATTTTTAGAGTAAAAAGCTTTATCGATGAATTGATAAATAAAAGGTTTTGATCAAAAATATGTTTTAATTTTCTAAAAAGAAATTTTCCCTCTATACGGTGTAAATATAAATGTTGCAAAAAAAATGAAAAAAAGTGAAAAATGATGTGAAAAATATAATAATGTTGCTAGTATATGTTGCTTAATAAATAAAGGGAAAATGTCTTTTTCTAAAAATTTAAATATTCTTTTGAACTTAAATTTGTTAATCCCTACAAAATGTTGAAATCGGGCGTTTGTTAATTATGATCAGTATTCTCTGTGAGGTGTCAAAAGCCTAGGCACTTGACCGATGAGGTCGGGAGGTTCCGAGAAGAAAGTCACTCTAAAGGAATTAACTTACCTACAATGTCTTAATTTTGGGAGGAATTAGCTTGCTTTGAGTTATAAAGTTACTAAGTTTTACGGAAATTTTTTAGTAAAGGGTTCAAAAGTCGGAAAGTCTCGACAAATTATTCTCTGAGGGGTGTCAAAAGCCCGGTCATTTAGCCGACGAGGTTGGGATGTGCTGAGAAGAAATGTTGCTACATGAGACAATCTCACCTTTGAATTCATATAACTAAAAGTGAACGTGAAACTTGGAAAGGTTATAGCTATCTAAAAACGTGGGTTGGATGGTCAAAATTCAAACTGAGCACACACACCTTAATATATAATATCTGTCGGGAGGAAAAGTTTTACACAAATTGCAAATATGAGTAGCGTTAGCATCCCAACTTGTAATTAACAATGATTTCGTTTTTAAGCTTAGTTTGGGAATAGGTGAAAAATCAAGGACGATGAATTTATCCTTCTAGGGCACCTTAGGATTGAGGTGTTTCTTATTCAGTGATCCTAAAAGTTATGATCAATAATGAAAGTCAAGCATGTTGTATATAATAGAAAATAAGAAAAATATGTGTACAAGAAAGAAAATGGTAAAAACGGGGAGTGTTTAAAAAACTAGTAATTTCTTAATCCCTTTTAATTTTACACTTTGCTACTTTTCAAGGTATTTAATTTAAGGGGGTTGAAATTTTTGGTTTTCTAAACATGGATTTATTTCATTGCGTGAGGACACAACAATAGTTTAGTATGAGAGGATTTGGTATGTGCTTAAATACACATACATTTTTCTCAATAAAACGAGCTTAAATGACCTAAAACGGACTTAAAATGCCAAATATATACTTGTTTTGTGTATTTACTATGCAGGTAACGGATATCCACAAAAAGACAAAAAAAAACATGGCAAAAACCAGACAAAACCGAGCACGGGATTGAAAAGAGCACGGAAAACTGAAGCCGACGACATATGCATCTTATTTAGCCAACCCATACCCAAGTTAATGGGCCGAGTCAGCCCATTAAGCTTATTTGTTAAAACAAAATCCAATATAATAAGCCTAAACCTTTTATTAAAAGTCCAAACCCAAATTAAATAAACCGGCCTAAACTAAAACAGCCCAAAACCATAACACTTAATGAGCCTACTTATCTATTACACCGTTAGTCCTTAGGGACTAACACTGACAGTCCCTAAACCTTACACCGTTAGTCCTCAACCCCAAACGCCCGTTATCTCCCTTAACCCCAATTTTGAATTATAATAAAATAAACCCGAAAAAGGCGCCAACCCCCAAAACAGGGCAAAACCCACTTCTCCAATACTGCGATTTGTTCACAAAGGACCCCTCAACACATCCTGACACCTTAGTGCCACGCTGGCACATTCAAGGCCCCTTATTGGACATTAAAACGCAGCAAGAATAAGGGAAAAGTCAAATGAATTGAAGATGCAGTTTTAATGGTGATTAGAGCTTTCCATAAGCAAATATGGAATGATTAAAAGGTTTTAAAGATGATTGGCAGCCTCACCACACAGCCCTATAAATAGAAGAAGAATTCGAGCAAGAAGGGCATCTTTTACATCTTTCTTTTCCAGCAATTTCACTTTAAGTTTTATGTTTAATTCTCTGTTTTGAGCTCATGTCCTAAGCAATTTCTCTTTCAAAGCAATTGTACTCTCCAAGTTATTCAATAAAAAGTAAGTTCCCATTTTCAGTTTTTAGCTTATTACTGTTCAGCTTATTGAAGTGCTTATTTTGTGCTTATTATTACCTTTATATGCTCATTTATGTTGCTTATTGTTAATTTGTGCTCTGTTATGGCTTAAATCTCACTTGTTCTTAGTTTTCATAAATCTGTCCTAAAAAGTAAAAAAAATAGCTTATTTGAGTTTGCTTATTATTAAGTGCTTATTTATGAGTTTTAATTACTTTTTTGTCCTTAAGTATCCTTGTTCTTAATCTGTTTTAACATTTTAGAGCTTAATTTGGTCTAAGTCAGCTTAAAATTGAAATTCAATATCTTAAAGGGGTGTTTGGCATAAGCAGCACTAACACATGTTAGTGCTGCCTAGTCACTTTTGACACTTAAGTCAGTTTTAACAAGCCTTAATTTAGCCTTAAAGACAGTTTTAATAAGTTGTTATTGTTTAAATCTCAAGTTTTAGGTTCAATCTAAACATAGTTTGAATATGTGTTACTCTTGTTTAAAAACAAAGTTTATTTGTTTAAATCTAGATTAAGTGCTATTCAGTGTTGATTTCATGCTTGTTTTAGCTCATATATGCAGTATAATGAGTTTGGTATAAGTGTGCAATTGACTTGTTGGTTTAAGTCAAATTCTGTCTTAGTTTTCAAGTCAACTTCTAAAGTTTTAAAAGCCAGTTTTCAACATCCATCTTTAGTATGATTAAGCTTGTTTAAGGGTCTGAATTTGATAATACAAGCTCTTTAGACATCTAGCTTAATCTGTATTCACCTTTTAAGTTTTTAAATTAGCTTAATCTAGCTTAAAATTAGGGCTGCTTATAGTCATTTTTAAACTTTAAAAAAAAACCAAAAAAGTCAGCATACTGATTTATCTGTCAGTTTTCAATAGTCATTATCTAGCTTATTATTGTACCTTAGTGCTTAATTTTTGCTTATTCTTATATCTTATAGCAGTAGCTTAATCTGTTTAATGTTTTTAAGGTTCAGCTTATTGGTCAACTAGCTTAAAACTTTCCTTAAAAAGTGCTCTTAGACTATTTTTAGAACCTTATAGCCAAAATAGCTTGTTTGATTTTTAAGCCTCCAGCTTATTTTAAGGCTTATTCTTCTGTTTGGAATAGCTTATTAGGGTTACTTTAGGGTTCTGGTAGCTTATTCAGTTTGAAGTTTAGCTTATAGCAGCTTATTTGAGAAATTATTTAAGTCTAAAAGTTAAAAGGTTTCCAAGTCATCCTGTCATCTTTAAGTAGCTTTTTCCTAGCTTATTTGCAAGTTTTAGAAAAAAGTGTTTTATTAAAATTGCTTATTTGTGCTTATAGTTTAAGTTTTTGTAAAAGGTTTTGAAATAAAAAAATCCAAGGTCCAGGACTTGAACCTGCGACCTTAGCCTCATATAACAAACACCTTTAACACACCCTCCACTACCAACATGCCCTTGGGTCTTTTTCATTCATTCTTTGTTTCATTTATTATTTAAAGGATGTTTAGTGTTTTGCTTATACGAGTTTAATTGCTTATTTACAGCTTATTCATTCAGCTTCTTTTCCGTTCTTATTTTTCTTAGATTCCTCATAGTGCAAAGTATTTATCCCAATTTTTCCAAAATTTTAATAATTAGTTTGCTATTTTTAATATTTAATTTAGGTTAAAAGTGTTTTTAATTCATAATAAATTAAATAAAAGTCAAAAAAATATAATTCTTTTTTTAAAAACATTATTAATCATTTAGGTCTTTCAAAATTTAAATTTGCATTTCTAAGGTTAAAATTTGAAGTTTTAGGTTTTTAGGTTGCGTTTTAGAATCCCGTTAACGTTTTTTTTGTTTAATTCGTATTGGCTTTAATTGTTGTTTGTTTTTATTTGTTATTTGCTTTATATTTGTAGAAATTAGAACCCAAATCAAAAATCTTAATCCATTCAAAATCCTGATCATAAACTTCAACAAAAAGTTCAATTCATGCCTCGTCGGAACAAAAACGACCCGGGAAACGACTAGAAGGGGTTACTTTCAAAGTCGATACTTCTGGAATTATATTTTATTTGTGAGTTGGTTTATCGCTTGTTAAAAGTGATTCGCCGATTTACCTATATTATATATATATATATATATATATATATATATATATACTATTGATTATGATCAATACCCCTTTCATAAGAGGTATTTAGTGTTGGTTATTTGTAATCCTCTCCTCAACCTCCCTTCTCTTTTTCCTTTCTTTAATGAAATTAAAAATGTGTAAAAACTCTCTCTAGCTTTCTCTCCTTTACTCTCTAACTCTTTCGTATGATATCCAATGCCAGCATGACATATAACGGCGATCGACTCTCAAGACATACAACCTAAACCTTTTATTTCTAAAAATAATCTTGATATTGTTGATTTGCAAAAAGAGAATGAGGAACTCTTAAAGTTTAACAAAGATTTTACTAATACATTTGAAAAGCTTTTAAAACAAAAACGCACTTTTGAAAATGAACACTCAAAACTCTTTAGCAAAATCAATGACCTTGAGCTTGAAGTAAGGAAGGTTATTAAATCTAAAGAGATGGTTGAACCTTGTCAAAAGTGTGAAGTACTCACACATGAGGTTGACTTTTTAAAGAGTAATGTTTCCAAGCATCAAGACGAAGCATTGGACTTTTCAAAATTTAAGTAGAGTATCGTTGTTTTAGACGATATTCTAAGTCGGCAAAAATTGTCCAAAGATAAGGAAGGTCTTGGATTTTCTAAAAATATGAAAACCACTTCCGTAAGCCTAAGAAAACTAATAAATTTGTAAAATAAGAACAAAAGGAAGACCCTGAAATTTCAGGGCCTAACGCGCTCGGTAACGCGCCAGCACGCCACCAGCGCGCAAGGGGACCGCTCAAAATTGGTGTTTCATTTAATGATGTTGTTAAACATGTTGATCCTCAAACTAGTTTTGCAAACACTTGAGGCACCCAAAAACCCATTACAAGAGTTGAAACCACCAATCAAGGACATCATCCATTTTCACGTAATGGACTTGGATACACTTAAACTCGAGTCGACCAAAGACCTTTATTACCCACTCCTAATATGAGGCCTCCTAACTCATATAACCAAAAACCTTTCTTTCAAAATAACCACTCTTCAGAAAGAAGAAATTTTTATAACAATCGAAGGTCTTCGTCTTATCAACACAACAACTTCCAAAGGAGAGAAAACTCTTACCCAAATCACTGGTACTCAAGACTAAAAACATCTCGAAGCGTTGGACCAAACTTTCAAAATTATAATGATTTTCAAAATAACCCTTTATCCGTGTTCTCAAGGTATGGTCTACATAAACTTTATGCATTACTTCAAGACCCAAAAATGGTTAACTTGGGCAGCATATTTCCTAACTACAACAGACCTAAGAAACAATGGGTACCAAGACCTTGAATTCATGTTTGCTTGTAGGTTTGCCTCATGATCTTCAAATGGACGACTGGATTGTGGACAATGGTTGCACTAAACACATGACTGGGAATAGAAGATCATTTATTACGTACAAGGAGTATGATGATGGACATATCGTATTTGGGAGCAACCTAAAGGGCAAGGTCATCGGTGGAGGTAATATTTCTCATGAATCCACAACAATTACCAATGTTGAGCATGTTAGTGGTTTAGCTTTTAACTTGATTATCGCAGGACAATTATGTAATGATAATTATGTACTTAAGTTTACTAAAATAGATTATACTATTAGTAAAAATGGTAAAACGCTAGCTAAAGGTCATAGGAGAAATGAATTATATACATGTAAATTAGGAGATAACTCCAAACAACAAATTTGTCTTTCATCCATGGTGAATAACTCAACGCTTTAGCGTAGGAGGTTAGGTCACGCCAATATGCGGTTAATTCTAAACTTAGCTTCCAACGAGCTAGTAAGGAACCTATTAAAGTTGAGTTTTGAAAGACACTATTATGATACGTGTGTTCTAGGGAGTCAAGGTAATGCAAACAATAGGATTAGGAATTAAGTGTCAACTACTAAGGTTTTAGAGTTGTTACACTTAGATTTGTTTGGTCCATCACCCATTCAAAGTTACGGAGGCAACTTTTACACTTTGACGATCGTTGATGATCACTCAAACTACACTTGGGTAGTGTTTTTAATGTCTAAGGATGATGTCTTAGAAAGGTTTAAAATATTATGTAAAAAGCTTGAAAACCTACATGATTGTTCTATTTTTTCAATTATAACTAATCATAGTAGTGAATTTGATAAATTGCAATTTGGAAGTTTTTGTGAACAACATGGAATGTCTTATAACTTGTCAGGACCGTTCACTTTTCAGTCGAATAAGATTGTTGAAATAATACATTGCAAGTTAAGAAAGATGAGTCGTGCTATGTTAGACGAGCAATCCATTCCACAAAAAGTTTTGGTGTCATGCACTAGATACGAAAACATATATTTTTAATAGGGTTTACATTAGGAAATTCATTAATAAAACACCCTACAAAATCCTTAGAAATAGGAAGTCATCATTAGAGTACTTTAGGGTCTTTGGTTGTAAAGTATTTATACTTAACACTAAAGTACATCTCCCTAAGTTCGACCCAAAGTCGTACGAAGGCGTGTTCTTAGGATACTCTCAAACTAGTAAAGCATACATAGTGATTAACAAGGAAACAATAAGAATTGAGGAATCTCTTAATGTAACCTTTGACGTGAGTTTGCCCGAGCCTAAGTCATCTCCTTTGATAGAAGATGATAGGATCAATGAACCCATAGTTCAATATCCGGTTAGGTCTCTATCATTAGAAGTTAATGTTTTGGAGCTGGGTTATCCTAAGAGTGTCAAAGAAGCTAGAGGTCACCTTATAGAACAAGTCATTGGTGAGTTGAATAAGAGGACACTTAGGTCTAAGACAAAACAAGCTTAAGATTTTGTATGACATTTTTCCAAATTCCAAATTGCAAGATTCTAGTTGAGGTTGTTCATGATTGACATGCACCATAGGATATTGATTTGAGTGAGGTGTCAAGAGAAAAACTAAAGGTCTAGAAGTCGTTTACACTACCTTTATTTACTTGTGCTCTTAGAGCTTATATGCTTATGTGCTAGGACTTATGTGAAATGCATGGAAGTTAGGCAACATTGTTGATTCAACGAGATGAATGATACATGTCAATACATTATTCAAACTATGCTTTACATTATCTCGGATTATACATGTCAAACTTATGTGCTATGAACAAGAATTTTGATCTACATCTTTTCAAATTGTGATAATCATCGCCTCACATTATTCTACTTGACTTTGCATTTGTTCAATTACAGACAATATCATAGCATTATCTTGTTCAGAAGGAGGAACACTTTGAGCAGCATCATTCTTAATAGTGACCATATAATCAGCATAAGAGATAACATTGTTGCCACTCGTAAGTTCATCATATGAATCATTATTAGAAACTAAGTGTCTAGTTATTCTATCTTTTAAACAACAGGATTAAGCATAGCAGTCTAATGATAAGTGTTGTAATGTGGTACCTTAGAGAGTATCTCTGAATCATATGTTAGACTGACATCGTCTCCATTGACTGAACCTGTAAGAGAAAGCCTTGCCATGAATATTGCATTAGCTGTCGGTGCTTCATCACAATCAGAATCAAATGCATCTACATGGTCTACCTTGAAGATTGATGTTGTGTGTAGCTGAATATCATCACAGTCTAAATCAAATTCTTCCAACCCATTAGCCAAGAAGTCTTGTTGCTCTTCTTACAAAATAACTCCTACTTCTTGAGCTTGTGCTAGTAGCATTTTCTCTTTAAATCATTATGCATCCTTCGCCCTCTTCTTTGCAGTACACTACTTAGCAATATGACTTTCACCCTTGCAATTGTAACACTTGATTACCCTTGGTGGATTAGCCTTCAAATCTCCAACGGTGTTGATAACCCCTATTCCTATAGCTTTATTCTTTCTTGTATTAACCCCATTACCCTGAGCCTGTCGTCCTTGAACATTCTGAACTATAACTTTGTCATCTTGAATGGTTGCTTAAGTTCTTAGATTAGACGAAGTTCTGTGTTGGTTGTTTGTTGGTAGAAATCTTGAGTTCATAGCAGTACTGAGAAACATCATAGCTTTGTTGAGACTGGCTATTGGATTATCAGTTGGTAGAAATGATTGTACTACGAATCCAGAGTCAAGTTGTGTTGACGATGTAGGTAATTGTTGTTAAACAACTGGTGGTTCATAGCTTTGTTGTTGAGGTGAGGTAATGATTTGTTGTTGAGGTGATGGAATCATTGGTTGATATGGATGGATTTCTGATGGTTGTAGATTGTATTGTGATCTTTGAGTGCTATAGGATGGAGGTAGATTGTAAGTGTTAGCAAGTAAGGCAAGTGGATCTGGAAATCTTTTTCGCATTATTCAAACTTCGTTTTCATCATTCTCATTTTGTTTTAGATAACCATACAACTGATCAAAGTTAACCATGTGACGATTCTTTGCTTGCTTAGCTGCTATCAAAAACCTACTCTATTATGGCTGAAGATGATTCACAAACTTCTTATTTATTTGAATGGGTGTCATGTTCATTCCGATGATATTCATATCATTTATCAACTTAGCATATCTCAAATAATACGAGTAAATCGATTCTCCTTTCTCAGACTTAAATCTATCAAAATCATCATATAATTTGACTCTCTTTCTTACTTTGTGAGCCCAGTACCTTCCATTAATTCCTTGACCCTGTTCCATATGTCGCTAGCTATCTTGTGATGATTGACAAGAGTGTATATGTAAACTGGTACACCGAGAAGAATGATGCTAGTAGCTTTGATGTCATATCTTTTCCTTAACTTTTCCTCGGGAGAAAGATCTTTCAGTTCTTGCATTCATTTATGCTCTACTATAGTTTTAGTTGCTGGAACACTAATCTCTTTGAATTGAAAAGGACCATTTTTAATTGAATCAAGTAGCATTTAACCATTCTCCTTGCCTTCAATATAAAGTAGGATACGACTCTTCCTACTATAATAACAGCCTTTCTCGTGCATTGGTGGTCGGATTTCAGCACCCGTAGCAAGAACATTCTCAGCCATTGTAGCCATTGATGAATTAATGTTTTGTAGTTATATGAAATGATATAAAGGATCATTTCGGTGAAAAGGACTGTTGTGTGGTTTGTTTTTTGTTGTTTTTGTGATTTAGTGATTAAAGTTTGTTTATTTGAAGTGAAACAGGTATAAAGATTGAAGTGTTATGAGTTTAGGTTTACAAGAATGAAGTTACAAGCCTTAGAAATTAAGAATCATTAACCTTTACTTAATTAAACCCTAGTCTTGCATTAATGACAACCTTAAACCTTTAATTAAATACCCCACATAGCATTAGATGCAGACCAAGTTCAAACTTTACCAAATTACAAGGCCTAGATCAAGACACAAGCTACATAAATAGCGTTCTTCATCTTTGCTATGTTTGTAATTTTAATTTGCTTTCGAAGTTTTATTTGTCATCATCAAAAAGGGGATTGTTATGGAACATTGACTATGATATCCTTTATGTTTTAATGATGTCAAATAAACGTTCGCAACAATTAAAATAATAAACGATAGCCAAAATCCGGAAAACTAGAATTGTGAAACTGGCGCGCTGGTCATGCTTTAGCACGTGGCCAGCGCACCACTCACGGCAAGGATTTTTTCAAATTTTGCAAAGTTGGTTTTCCTCTTACCCGACACATGTGGAAAACTTTCAATCTAATAGAGATGCAACAGTAATATTTTATATCTATCATGAGTTGATACAATTAATGGTAAACTCTCCAAATTGCGATTTAGACTTAGAGAGGAGCAAAAACGAATCCTCTTGTTTTCTAACAAAATGCCAACTCAATTCTTTTATCAAACGCCCCTAGCCAAGGCCGAAACTTCTTCTAATTATAGTGTGAGCATACTTTCAACATATCATCAAACAAAAGTATTCATTTGACCTTAATCCAAATTTATGTGTTTCTTGGGGCGGTTTGGGGCTCGGGGTTCGGGGGGGGGGGTGAGACGGGGTAGTCCTTAATTGGTCAAACTAAGTCAAAGGTCACTTTGCATAAATCCTTTCCCGTTATAGGACATGCTTTACTTGAGATGCAAAGCACTTAGCTTGTTTGCATCAAGATGATTAGTGATCAAATCCATTATTGATTATCATGGATTAAGATCATAAGTACTAATTTCAGTTATCGTCGGACAATTATGAAGGTTAATCATACTTTGAGTTTTCTTACCTCCTTCCTTATAAATGATTTACAAACTTACACATGTCTCCCACACAATCCATTCTCTTCTAAAGATCCTCCTAATCATTTGTTAATCCCTTCTACCCAACAAATGATTATACCTTCCACACACTCTATACACTTCTTTCTTAAACTAACCCATACTCACATGTGCCCATCTCTTTTCTCTCTTAATGGCAATGTGATTACCAAACTATAATCAATCCTTTGATTATTCTCTTCTTCATCCCCATCTCCAAGCTTAAACCTTCCTACATAAATCTTCCCAAGCCTATCCTTCATATGCCAACTCATATTCCCTTACACCATTGTACCTTATGTACTTGTTGTCCCCCAACATTCCAACAAAGGCGCCTTTCCATCACATCAAAACATTCTCCACCACATATTCTCTATTCATTCTTCTTCTTTATCTCACTCGTACTCTCATTTAAATTCAAGTTACACACACACACACACTTAAATCTTTCTTTACACACTTCTCCCATTCTCTCAAACTTAAATTCAAATATCAAAAAACTCATCAATCTTCTCATACACACTTTCCCATCTCACCATTACATCTCAACCATTAATTTTGAATGTAATCTTAGGCTCCAAACCATCACATCATTCTAACCCATTGCCAACTCATCCTCATCCTTATCCCACATGTTGAAATACAAAACAAATTTGAAGTGCAAGCCTTAGGCTCCAAAACATCACATCATGTTAACTCATCTTATCCTTCTCTTTAACCTACATATCTAATTGTTTGAATTTAAAATTCAAACTATCCCTCCAACATCCACACTTGCTCACCAAGTTGAGAATATCTTTATAGACAACATACACCATTCAATATCCTAAACTATATGCTCACACTCAACCCTACTTTACAACCATGGATTAAGAGAGTTCTCCACCAACACCATATACATTGAGGAATACCCAAACATACCCTTCATCCAAATTACTTCTTCTCTAACTCTTTCAATTGGTACAAACATGTATCAATCCCATATTTTTAGGTCATGCTATGTTCTATAAACTCTAACTAATTGTTAGTACAAATAATGTCAAAAAACGGTTATTATATTTATCGACACTCTCAATGGTTTTTGATAAGTAACAAATGTAAAAATGTTAACGATAAAATTAAACTTTTACTAAATTCATATAAACGAACTACAATTCCATTTCTCAGATTAGTAATCGCTTAAGGTAATGAATCAAACAAATGCATTAAGCATGATTAAGTGATGAAAAAAATATTTTTCTCTTATCTATTACATTTTTACAAAAGAATTTCACAAAATTAATTATACAAAATATTTTCTAATTAAAAGAAAAGTTTTATTAAAAACTTAAAATTTAAAATTCAAATTTTCCTCCCAAAATGGAAGGTTCCATACCAGATACAACCTTCTCTACAAAAAGGCAAAAAAGGGAACGTAGTCTACTAGCGGATCAACCTTAATATAGCTGGGACAGTCGGACCACACCAGTGATCCACGTTGGGGGATTTTCATGCCTATAAATACTGCTCCATTCCTTGCAGAAAATCAGACCTCTTTGCACGAAATTTTCAGATAACTTTCTATCTCGAAAAATCTTCTTTCTCTCTCTAAATCTCTTGATCACTAACATTCTTAGATCTTGTTTCAAGTGATCTAATCTCTTCTTCTCACCTCTTCCCTCTCATTCAAGTGCAAGAGAAGAACATTCGTATTCGTCAAAGAAATGAATTGTTATTTAGAGATCTCTCCTCTTTTCTTCTAAGTACCAAATCTCTATTGTAATTATCTTGTGTATTTGTGTGATTCGGATTGTGTGTAAATCTGATAGTGTAGATCTAGTGATTGTGTATTGAATGTGAAGTGGTAGATTGGTTCTAGCTAAGATTAGGACTCGACAATTAGCTTAGTGTTAGAAAATAACGTAAGCGACGTGTAAATGATTTTCTCTGCCATAAAGAGAGCTTGATGACATAGTGAAATCTCAAGTGGATACTCGAGAGATGGAAGTAGTGCAAAGAGGTGCATCGTAGCCGAACCACATAAATCTTTGGCGTCTTGTTTGATTGTTCCTTTCCTTACCTCTTCATATTATTGTCATCGTTATTTAGCTTTATTTAGATTGCTATATTGTTTGTCATATTGTGAATTGGTTAAACATACAACTCGAATCTAAATATTTTGAAAGATAACTTTTAAAATGAAAAACGAACCTGTAAACTATTCAACCCCCTTCTAGTTTCCACAATTGGTATCAGGAGCCAAGGTCACTTAAAGATTTTAAAATATATCTATTGTAAGACTTGGATCGATCTATGGATTCCGACAAAGTATCTAAAGGCAATCAATGCAAAGACCACACTCATTGAAATGATATGTTCATACTTATATTATTGGAAAAAATATATTTCGAGACATATGTTAAATCAAAAGATCTAGATCTTTGGCATGTTATTACCAACGGTGATTTTCAACCCATTCAACAAAATCCGGAAACCAAATTAGATGAGGTTATCCCTTTTGAAAAACAAAGCGATGATCTTAAAAAGAGACTCGCGAAAAATAATGAAGCTAAAATGGTTATTTATAATGCTTTGCCTAGAAAAGAATATGAAAGAATTTTCATGTGTAACACGGCAAAAGAAATTTGGAAAACTTTGTTAATCACCCATCAAGGTAATAATCAAGTCAAAGATAATAAGATCGACCTTTTGGTTCAACAATATGAACAATTCGTCATTTCCGAAGACGAATCTATAGATAGTGTTTTTGCTAGATTTAACACTATTATTACTAGTCTAAAAGCTCTTGATGAAGGTTATTCTAGCAAGAACTATGTTAGGAAGTTTCTTAGGGCTCTACATCCTAAATGGAGAGCAAAAGTCACGGCAATTGAAGAGTCGAAAGACTTAACGTCACTATCTCTTGATAAACTTATCGGGAACCTTAAAGTTCACGAAATGATCATCAAGGAAAATTCCGAATAGTCCAAAGCAAAATTGAAAGAAATTCACTTGACTTAAAATAATAATAAATAATCTAGTTATTGAAGAGTATGTCGAATCCCGAAGTGGAAGACGAGAGTACGTCATGGCGGTAAGAGACTTGAAAAAAAAGAATTCTTTAAAGAGAAGCAGTAAGATTCGTGAGACAACCTCGGAACGACAAAAAGACATTCTAAAGAAGCCGTGATGACAAGAACGTAAAAGTGATAGAAAATGCATTAGAAGTGGCCACCCAATTTTTTCCCCCCCCCCCCCATCTTATTGGAGAATGTCCAAAACCACCGAAAGACAAGAACCAAGAGATCATGTATCTGGAGGTGTCTTGAGTGATAGCGATGAAGAGAAGATGATGAGAAGTTCAATAACAAAATGTGTCTAGTAGCTCAAGTATCAAGCGAGATATGTTCCGAATCCTCTTACATTAGTGATGAAAACTCGTCAATAGATGATTTAGTATTAGATAATGAATATGATAAACTGTGTAAAATGAGTTTAAAGATAATCACTAAAAATAAAAGACTAAAAGCCACTAGAAATAGCTTAGAAATGGAAATTAGTATTTTAAAAGAAAAAGTGTCTACACTCGAGAAAAACAAGGAAGTTGATCTCGAATGTGTAAAATGCCATATGCTTAAAATTGAAAATGAAAAGCTTAAAGAGGAAGCTCTTAAAACTAAGAAAGTTTGATAAGAAGCACCCATTGCTTAAATTGAAATGTTAAATAATCAAAAACCCTCCGGTGAAAAGTTAGGTTTAGGGTTTAATTCATTTGAAGCATCATCTAGTGGAACTAAGGAAATAAAATTTGTGAAAGCTCAGAAAAAGGCGTCCTCTGATGGAGGTCCCATAAATATGGGCGGCCCCCTTAATGGTGCATTGCCCCATCTCTCAACAACAAAAGACAAGAAGGAGTGACAGCCAGACATCGTGAATGGAAGGAGGATCACAAAGAGTAGATGGGCCAAACTGCACATTAAGGGGGCCCAGCCCAATAATTATATGTACCTCCATCAAAGGACGTAAAAACACTTTAACTCTGAGACTTGATCACAAATTTTTTCTATATATCTCTTAGATTTTTCAACTAAAAAAAAAAATCATAAAACAAGAAACACTGAAAAAAAAAAAAAAAAAGAAAAGAGATTGATCGCTATCCAAATGATTAAAGCCCTAAACCTATCTTTTCACCGTAGGGTTTTTGATACTTAACATTTCATTTAAGCAATGTGTGCTCTTCTAAACTTTTCTTAGTTTAAGATCTTCCACTTTAAGCTTTTCATTTTTCAAATTTAAGCATATATGACTATTAACATTCGAGATCAACTCCCTTGTTTTTCTCGAGTGTAGACACTTTTTCATGTTGAATACTAATTCCTTTTAAGAACTAACCTCTAGTGGCTTATAGTCTTTATTTGTTAGTGATTATCTTTAAACCTCATTTGCACGAGTTATATCATAGTTCATTATTGGAGGCCATGATTTACATGCCGAATGGTGCCAAGGTTCTAAAAGATCTTCTTTTACATAAGGAGAAACTCGAAAAGGCAGCCTCCTTAATCAAACTCAGTGAAGAACGTTCGACTGTTATCCAAAGAAGCTTACAACAAAAGGAAAGAGACCCAGGGAGTTTCACACTACCATGTCTTATCGGACCCTTGGTAGTGAAGAATGCTCTGGCCGACTTAGGGGCAAGCATCAACCTTATGCCACATTCTCTCTTCTTGCGATTGGAAATTTTTGAACTAAAACCGACCATAATAAGTATTCAACTGGCTGACCGATCAATTAAATATCCCCTTAGAGTTTGTGAGATTCTATTGGTCAAGATAAATAAGTTTATTTTTCCGGTCGACTTTGTAGTTTTGGAAATGGATGAAGACGAACTGGTTTCAATCATCTTAGGATGACCCTTCCTCGCCATTGCTCAAGCAGTAATTGACGTTCACGGAAGAAAGTTGAGTCTGAAAGTTAGAAGTGAAACCGTCACCTTCAACATTAGGAAATCTATAAGATCCAAGTATTCTAGTGATGACTATTTATATAGTGTCGACCACACTGCAAAACTCGATCAAGAGCATTGGGTGGACACGGTTGACCACGACGTTAGATGGATTGAAGCGGAAGAATAATGAGACCCAAAAGAAGTTCGGGTGGTTTCTTTTTACCCTAATCCAAAACCAATCGAGCCACTTGAATGGAAAGCTTTGTAAATTCTATTAAAATCATCAATGATTGAACCACCCAAATTAGAACTGAAGGAGCTACCTGAACACCTCGACTATGCCTTCCTACAAGGGGATGACCAACTCCCTGTAGTTATCTCTTCTGCATTATCTGCCTATAAAAAAATCTAGCTTCTCGAAGTTTTAAGAAACCACAAGGGAGTTATCTCCTGGAGCATTGCAGATATTAAGGGGATCGACTCATCCATCCATACACATAAAATCCTAATGGAAGACGACCTCAAACCGACTGTCCAACCTTAAAGACGAGTGAACCCGAACATCAAGGAGTTAGTGAAGAAAGAGGTCATGAAACTCCTTGATGCCGAATTAATTTACCCGATCTTCGAAAGCCCTTGGGTTAGTCCTGTTCAAGTTGTTCCAAAAAGGGAGGGATAACCGTTGTCAAGAATGAGAAAAAATAAGCTTATACCTCAGAGAACAGTTACCGGCTGACACATATGTATCGACTATCGTAAGCTCAATGACGCAACTCGGAAAGATCACCTCCCCTTTGTGGAAACTAGAAGGGGGGTTGAATAGTTTACAGATTTGTTTTATGTTTTAAAAACTAGCTATCAAAATATTTAGATTCGAGTTGTATGTTTAACCAATTCACAATATGAACACACAATATAACAATCTAAACTAAAGCTAAATAACAATGAAAATAATATGAAGAGATAAGGAAAGGAACAATCAAACCAAGATGCCAAGATTTTATAGTGGTTCGGCTACGAAGCACCTCTTCGCCCTACTCCACTCCCCGAGTATCCTACTCGAGATTTCACTATGTCAACAAGCTCCCTTTAGGCGGAGAAAACCGTTTACACGTCGCTTACGTTATTTTCTGACACTAAGCTAAATGTCGAGTCCTAATCTTAGCTAGAACCAATCTACCACTTCACAATCAATACACAATCACTAGATCTACACTATCGGATTTACACACAATCCAAATCACACAAATACACAAGATAATTACAATAGAGATTTGGTACTTAGAAGAAAAGAGGAGAGATCTCTAAATAACAATTCGTTTCTTTGACGAATACGAATGTTCTTCTCTTGCACTTGAATAAGAGGGAAGAGATGAGAAGAAGAGATTAGATCACTTGAAACAAGATCTAAGAATGTTAGTGATCAAGAGATTTAGAGAGAGAAAGAAGATTTTTAGAGAGAGAAAGTTATCTGAAAATTTCATGCAAAGAGGTCTGATTTTCTGCAAGGAATGGAGCAGTATTTATAGGCAGGAAAATCCAACGGTCACTGGGGGCAGTCCTGGCAGTCCCAGATATATAAAGGTGCCGCCCAGTAGACTACGCTCCCTTTTTGTCTTTTGTGGGGAAGGTTGTATCTGGTATGGAACCTTCTATTTTGGGGGGAAAATTTGAATTTCAAATTTTAAGTTTTTAATAAAACTTTTCTTTTAATTAGAAAATATTTTGTATAATTAATTTTGTGAAATTCTTTTGTAAAAATGTAATGGATAAGAGAAAAATATTTTCTTGATCACTAATCATGCTTAATGATTTGTTTGTTCATACCTTAAGTGATTACTAATCTTAGAAATGGAATTTTACGATTAATAATTTGTAAACGTTTAATTTTATCGTAAACATTTTTACATTTTGTTATTATTAAAACATTGAGAGATCAAAAAATATAAATAACGTTTTTAGACATCATTTGTATTAACAATCTCCTCCTTTTTAATGATGACAAAATATAAACTCATTTTGTATAAAATTAAAAGTTATAAAATTATTAAAGAGTTTTGTTCCATTTCTCCCCCTTTTGTCGAATTCAAAAAGGATGATCGTCGAGTGGTTTTGGGAAGAAAGAAATCGACGATATCAAAACTCTCCCTTGATGTATGCTCCCCCTCGTTCGGGGCACCAAGGGATCGATCTTACGAGAATTATTTGCTACAAAACAAAGTTAGAGGTAAAAGTGCAAGACAAATATCTTTTAAATAACACATTGGATTCATTACAATATAAAGTAGATAATCATGAAATAAAGACATAATAAGGCATAGATCAACACTCATAGATTCTTAGAATGTAGAAGATGTCATAATCAAAAGATAGATGGTTGATTATTTAGGTAGATTAATCATATGAGAATGATTAATTAAAGAGGGAAAAGGAGGGGGTTGGTGACACATGATTTGGAGGGGTACGAGTTTGAGGTATGGGACGGTGAGAAGAAAGTGAATGAAGTTGATATCATTTCTCAAAGAGTGGAACTGGTGTCTAGAAAACTTGCAACAATGACAAAAGCTTAAGTGAAATTCAACTTGAGCATGAGAAGGAGGATGAATTGGTTGCGGTGGTGGTGAAGGTGGTGTATGAGTGTAGGCATTGGATGGGTTAGTGTGTGAATCAAGGATGGTGGAAATGTTGTGAAGTTGGTAGATCATTTGATCTCTTAAGGGATTGTATGATGGTGGTGAAGGAGATTGTAAATAGACTCTTAGAGGAAGTGGAGGTGAGTGTTTTGGGGAAGAAGGTGGTGATTTTGGAGTGGATGTTTTGCGTTTTCATACTTGTCTTACCGACATTCTTGGTTTTCTAGAGAAGTCGGAATGGTGATTTGAGCAAGACATTGATAATGAAGGAGAGGTGGATGAAGAAGATGAAGGTGGTAGTGAAGTATGAGAACTGGATGATTTAAATAATGGGAAGAATGGCAAAGCATGGTTTGGATAGAAGAGGATGCCAAAGATGGTTTAGCTAAACAGGGAAATGACAGCTTGAGGATGTAGGTAGGAGGGTCAAAGATACAGAAAAAGAGGCAAACTCAAAAATTTTGTTCCCCCTGGCAGCGGTCCCATATCACCAGGCGGTCCCAAATATATTGGGGGGCCGCCGGGTATTTAAAGGGGCCGTTTTCTGGAAAAATAAAAATTTCTAGTTTTTCTTTTTTTTATGTCCAGTGATTTCGGCATCTACCAAATTCAAGAATCAACATATTCAAGCAATAATATGTAATCCTAAACTAGCATACAAATTATTTGGCAAGTATTAGCATTGTTCGCATGTCACATTCACAAATTTTGCTAATCATAAAGCGTTGATAGGATGATAAAATGGAAAGAATCATCCAAGTCAAATTTTCATTTGCCATTCCTAGTCCTAATAATATATTAAACACATAATGTATTAAATAAGAGAAATAATAGTAATATTCTCTAATAGTTATGCCAACATGTTCACTTCCGTTTTCCACCCATCATGTTCTTGCGATCTTGCCCAATTGACCTTAACCCTTCCCAGTGAGCATCTCGTTGTTAAGTTTGAAGATGTATATTTTTAGAGAGATAGGTGTTTAAGTTATGACTTTCATGAGGAGGGTTTTGACGGACTCTAGAGATAACATTGGACGAGGAGGAGATGTTTTGGGACAGAGATGAAGAATTGGAATGAAATGATTCATCATCATTTTCATCAAGGGTATCGTCCAACGGATGAGATAAGGATGGATGATTTAAAGTGGTGAAAGAGGAGCTAGCATTTAATTCATGAGGTCTTTTCTTGCCACGATTCGATCACGTCTTTCACTCATAATGAGGAGCGA
This sequence comes from Tanacetum coccineum, assembly GCA_026074375.1. Lineage (NCBI taxonomy): Eukaryota > Viridiplantae > Streptophyta > Magnoliopsida > Asterales > Asteraceae > Tanacetum > Tanacetum coccineum. Next base: position 28,135 of record BQNB010014102.1, on the reverse strand, counting down.
GAGGATGCATGACACGATCATGTGAGATGTAGTGATCAATTGCTAGCTCAGGAAAGATAGACACAACATGTTTGAACAATCTAGTCAAAAGCATTTCATAAGGTAAGAGTTCCTTAGGTTTGCTTTGAGTCTTTTCCATTCTTTTGAGAATGAAGAAAGCTAGATTGTATCGAGTGGAAGTTTTAATGCAATAAAGCATATGACAAATACACGCGGAGACATGATCCTTATGACCTCCTAGACAAATGGTGTTTTCACGAATGATATCAACCCATGGTTTCATATGAGGTTGAATTTCGCGAGTTAAGATTTCATTTTTGTCGAAGACAATGGTTTTCTTGTTTTTAGTACGAGTGACTTGACCTTGTCGAGGAATTTGAATGAAAGACTTGGCGACACTTGGAGATAGAGGAGTGGTTTTATAACGACCTTTACTTGGAACACTTATTGACAAGTAATCAAGTGACCACATGTCGGTGTGTGAAACTTGACCTTTGAATGGTATTTTTTAAGATTTGACTAAATTCCTCGAGAGTGTGAGAGAATGACATACTTTGTATAACAAAGTTGATCACAAAATAACCCGTTGAGTTATAGTCGAACGTTAGTTGACTATAGAACTCGAGAACAAAACAAGAAACAATTTGTTCGTTTATGTTCAACAAACAATCAAAATCAATTGATTCAAACTTAGCATGGATATGACTCATGTTTTCAAAATTTTGACTCACAACCCTACCTCATGAAAGTATCATTTTTCTAGACATGTAGTTGTGTTTTGTAAGGGTTGATTAAATTCATTTGATATGAATGGAATATAGTTTCGGATCTTTTGATGATCTAGTGCGGTAATTTGAGGCATTGTTACCTAAAATAAAACAATCAAAGTTATATTTTAATATCTTACTTATGTGTTGATATTTTAAGTTCGTGTCTAGTGTGTGCCTAGATATAACAAATGTGAAGTAACGATTAACTCGACCTAAAAATTAAAATCTTAAGAGTTAATCCAAACTCTTCTTAATTTGATTTTGCTCATCCAAACAAGTCAAAAAATACATATGAATTATGTATCTTGAAATTTGTTCATGAGATCATTATACATGTGTTTGAAAACGTTTTTTAGTTGTATTAACAATGCATAACAACAATTTTATTATGTTCTTAACGTGAGTGATTTTAAAATAAAATTGGGGTTTTGGTTCGAAGTTAATTTTCGACAAACTTACAAATGTATGCAAATCCTATGTCTATGAGAGGCATATTAGTTATACATTGTATTCTAGTAGCCTTAATTGTACAAAATTGAAAGAAAAATGAAAAATCTCCAATTTCAATTTTTGTGTTCATCATGAACCCTAGACTCAAATTGAAGGAAAATAGATGAAATGACTTACAATTGATGATGTTGATGACGTTATGAATGATTGTAGGTGTTGATTTTATCTTCAATTAGTGTTTTAATGGGTGATTTTAAGTTTTTGGGTTATTTCAGTCGTGTTCGTCGCTTGCAGAGAAGAAGGGGTGTGTTTGGTTTTGTTTTTGGAAAATTTTTGACAAAGTGTAAAATATGGTGTTTGCTGTTGGCGGTCCCATATTTGTTAAGTGGTCCCAAATATATTGGGGGGTCGTCGGGGATATGGGGGCCGCCCTCAGCGAGGTGTTTTGGACTTAGTTTTGATGAAAATTTTGTAAAGAGGAGTGACATTAAATTTGCATTTCGCAAATTAAAAATGCTTAAAGTACTTCGGATGAAGTATTTAAGTTGTCACGACACGGAATAGAACACGGACTAGAATTGAGACATAAGAAGGAGAAGCGGACTAATGTGATTTATGGAATGTGTTCCATCATTCCTAAATGAAGACGTAGATAGTTAAACAATTCATGTTTGAGGGGTTTCCTAAGAATGTCAGCGATGTTGTCGACGAACGACACTTTTTTGATTGAGATATGTCCTTTCTGGACATTATTCGAAGAAAGTGGTGACGAATTTTGATGTGTTTGGTTTGAGAATGTTGCACCGGGTTTTTGCTAAGGTCAATCGCGCCTTTATTGTCGCACATGATCGGGACGTCGTCGAGTCGAACGTCGTAGTCAATAAGAGCCTGTTTCATCTATAGTACTTATTGACATGCCTTTTTGGCGCTTACGTATTCGGCTTCGGTAGTTGATATAGCAAGAGCGTTTTGTTTCTTCGAGAACCAAGATGTCAAACAACATCCCAAGAACGTACAAATACCTCTAGTGCTATTTCGATCCACATAATCTCCTGCATGATCAGAGTCGGCATATACTACAGTTTCTATGCCTCTCCCCATAATCCTAAGTGCGTAGTGCCTTTAATGTATCAGAAGATACGCTTAACCGCTTCAAGGTGAGAGGTTTTGGGAGCCTCTTGGAAGCGGGCACAAAGGCAGACACTAAACATGATATCGGGCCTACTTGCCGTTAGGTATAATAAACTACCTATCATGCCTCAATACTTGGTACTATCTACCGACTCACACTCTTCGTCTTTTGTGAGTTTGGTATCGGAGGACATGGGGGTTTTCATTGGTTTAGATTCTTCTAACCTAAATTTCTTAAGCATTTCCTTAATATATTTAGATTGATTAAAGAAAATACCATCTTCCATTTGTTTTATTTGTAGTCCAAGGAAGAAGTTAAGTTCACCCATCATGCTCATCTCAAACTCGTCATGCATGATTTTGGCAAATTCATCACACATGTCTTGACAAGTTGAGCCAAATATAATGTCGTCGACATATATTTGAACGATGATGAGGTTTGAACCTTTCTTCTTAGTAAAAAGAGTGTTATCTACCATTCCATTTTTATATTCATCTTTAATAAGAAAAGATTTTAATCAATCATACCAAGCTTTGGGTGCTTGTTTAAGACCATATAAAGCTTTCTTTAGTTTATAAACATGATCCGGTTTTTCAAAGTCAATGAATCCTGGAGGTTGTGCCACATATACCTCCTCATTGATAAAACCTTTCAGGAATGCACTTTTTACATCCATTTGGAATAGCTTAAAATCTAAATCACAAGCATAAGCTAATAATATCCTAATTGACTCAAGTCTAGCAACTGGGGCATAAGTTTCATCATAATCTATGCCCTCTTGTTGATTATAGCCTTGAGCAACTAACCTTGCCTTATTTCGAGAAACAATACCGTTCTCGTCTAACTTATTTCTAAACACTCACTTAGTTCCTATTATTGTCATATTCCTAGGTTGTGGAACTAACTCCCAAACGTCGTTTGCAATGAATTGATTTAATTCTTCTTGCATAACGACTATCCAACTATCATCCGTTAAGGCTTTATTCACATTCTTAGGTTCTATAGTTGATATAAAACAAAAGAAGTTACTTTGGTTTTAGGCTTGTGATCTAAGGGTTCTTTGGTTAAGGTTTCCTATGACATTTTCCAATGGATGGTTCCTAGATTCCTTAATATTGACTATTTCGTCAATCTCTAAATTTCATCCTCAATGTCATTATCTAGGTTTTTCTTTTCGGTAACCTTAATTGCTTATTCTTCATCTAAGTCATCATCCACCAAGGGTGACGTCTTAGAGGGTGGATGAGTTTCATCGAATGTCACGTTTAGTGATTCTTCGACTTTCCTAGTATGTTTGTTAAGGATGATGTAGGCTTTACTATTTTGCGAGTAACCTAAAAAGATACCTTCGTATGACTTTGGGTCAAACTTTGTAAGGTAGTCTTTAGTGTTTAAAATGAAGCACTTGCTTCCAAACACTCTAAAATAATCAAGAGTAGGTTTCCTACCTCTCAAGAGTTCATAAGGTGTTTTTCCTAGGATGGCTCTTGATATATGCTTAATTGTATATTAAATTACCCGGGATTTTGCCAAATAAAAGCCATAAAAATGCCAAAAGAATAGAAAAAGTTTGCTTTTGTGTCTAATTGTGCAGGAAAGGATTACAAGGACAAAAAGAAGCAAAAACAGTCAAAAACTGTGGAGATCTTTATGACCCCTTAGATCGTTATTAAGACTCATCTAGGATATAGTAACAATGATTAATAAACTTGCACAGCGGAATAATAAAACAGAAATCAGAGTTACTTCAAGGTTTTCTTTATTCATTCTATCCCAGATAATGATCTTTGAGGCTAACTAACTAATACATTGATGTTTATAACAACATCTACTAACTATTAAAACTATGCTAACTAACTAAACGTGTACACACACACGTTTTGTTTTAGTCGACTCTCATTGAGAACACACACTTTTCTGGATACTAAAACAATATGCCTAGACCTCCTTTTATAGCATAAGGAGTCAAGGCTTTACATGGAAACTATTTAAAAGATATTAATGAGTTTGACCAAATCTTTATCTCTTCATCTTTATCTCTTTTTGACCAAATCTTAGTCAAGGCTTTACATGGAAACTATTTAAAAGATATTAATGAGTTTGACCAAATCTTTATCTCTTCATCTTTATCTTTTTTTGACCAAATCTTTATTTTCTTCTACATCTTGTAGAATCCCACAATGACGACTTTGGTCCTTTTGTTTCCATCTTGTTTTATTCGTGTTTTGTCTTATCAACTCAAATATAATTCCCAACACGGACACAAAGGCAGACACTAAACATGATATCGGGCCTACTTGTCGTTAGATATAATAAACTACATATCATGTCTCGATACTTGGTACTATCTACCGCTCACACTCTCGTCTTTCGTGTGTTTGGATATCGTAGGACATGGGGTTTTTCTTTGGTTTTGTTCTTTAAGCCAAAATTTCTTAAGCATTTCTTTAATATATTTAGGGGGATTGAATTAAAGAAGATTCCATATTCCATTTTGTTTTATTTTGTGAGTCAAGGAGAGTTAGTGGCCCATCATGCTCATCTCGAATTCGTCATGCATGATTTTGGCAAATTCATCACACATGTCTTGCCAAGTCAAACCGAATATAATGTCGTCGACATATATTTGAACGATGATGAGGTTAGAATCTTTTTTCTTAGTAAAAGAGCGTTATCTACCATTCCATGTATATTAGTTTAATGAGGAAAGCTTTAAGTCTATCATACCAAGCTTTGGGGGCTTGTTTAAGACCATATAAAGCTTTCTTTAGTTTATAAACATGATCGGGTTTTCAAAGTCAATGAATCCTGAAGGTTGTGCCACGTATACCTCCTCATTGATAAAACCATTCAAGAATGCACTTTTTACATCCATTTGGAATGTTTAAAACTCTAGAAGCAAAGCATAAGCTAATAGTATCTTAATTGACTCAAGTCTAGCAATTGGGGCATAAGTTTTATCATAATTGATGCCCTTTTTGTTGATTATAGCCTTGAGCAACTAACCTAGCCTTATTTCAAGAAACAATACCGTTCTCGTCTAACTTATTTCTAAACACCCATTTAGTTCCTATGATTGTCATATTCCTTGGTTGTGGAACTAACTCCTAAACATCGTTAGCAATGAATTGATTTAATTCTTCTTGCATAGCGACTATCCAACTATCATTCGTTAAGGCTTCATTCACATTCTTAGGTTCTATAGTTGATATAAAACAAAAGAAGTTACTTTGGTTTTGGGCTTGTGATCTAAAGGTTCTTTGGTTAAGGTTTCCTATGACATTTTCCAATGGATGGTTCCTAGATTCCTTAATATTGACTATTTCGTCAATCTCTAATGTTTCATCCACAATGTCATCTTCTAGGTTTTTCTTTTCGGTAACCTTAATTGATTCTTCTTCATCTAAGCCATCATCCACCAAGGGTGATGTCTTAGAAGGTGGAGGAGTTTCATCGAATGTCACGTTAAGTGATTCTCCGACTTTCCTAGTGTGTTTATTTAGGATGATGTAGGCTTTACTATTTTTAGAGTAACCTAAAAATATACCTTCGTATGACTTTGGGTTAAACTTTGTAAGGTAGTCTTTAGTGTTTAAAATGAAGCACTTTCTTCCAAACACTCTAAAGTAATTTAAGTATGTTTCCTACCTCTTAAAAGTTTGTAAGGTGTTTTTCATAAGATGGCCCTAATTAAGATTCAGTTAAGAATGTATGTTGAAGTGTCTACTGCGTTACACCAAAACTTTTGTAGTAACGATTTCTCATTCAACATAGTCCTACTCATTTCTTGAAGTGTCCTATTTTTCCTTTCAACCATGCTATTTGATTGAGGAGTATGCGGAGCTGATAAGTTATGTGTAATACCATTGGCATTACAAAACTCTCCAAATTGCACATCATTATCGCGTTACACCAAAACTTTTGTGGTAACGATTGCTCATTCAACATAGTCCTACTTATTTCTTGAAGTGTCCTATTTTTCCTTTCGACCACGCCATTTGATTGAGTGCGTGAAGCCGAGAAGTTATGTGTAATACCATTGGCATTACAAAATTCTCCAAATTGCACCTCATTATCAAATTCCCTATCGTGGTCGATTATTATTGACACTATAGTACATCCTAATTGCTTTTGAATTTTCTTACTAAATATTTCAAATTGATCGAAGGCTTTGGTTTTTTCCTTAAGGAATCTAGTCCAGGTATACCTAGAGTAGTCATCTACTATAACTAAGGTGTAGCGGCTTCCTCCGTAACTCCGTACGGCGGATGGACCGAAGAGATCCATATGAAGGAGTTCTAAGCATCTAGTTGTTGAAACTATATTCTTAGCCTTATGACTACCGCGAGCTTGCTTTCTAATTTTGCAAGCATCACAGAAGTGTTGATCAAACTTAAGCTTAGTTAAGTTTCTAACCAATTTCTTAGATGCTAACTGTTGAATGAGACGCATATTTGCGTGACCTAATCTCTTATGCCACAACGTGGAAATTTCATCAATCATTGCTTAACAAATTTAGACTTTAGGCTTATTTCCTAATTTCATCACATATAAGTCTTTCTTCCTAATACCTCAACCTATGACCTTACCATCCTTACTGATTTCACTATCATGTTCAGAGAAAGTTACTCTACACTTATTATCACATATTTGTCCTATGCTTAATAAGTTAAATCTTAAATTGTCTACATGTTCTACATTATCTATTTTAAGAGAGTCATTCAAGATCGTACCTTTGCCAATGATGTTACCGCGAAGATTGCTACAAAAAATAACACTATCTCTGTTGTATGCCTTGTAGCTTGAGAAGAGCTTTTGGTTACCCGTCATGTGTTTGGAGCATCCGCTATCCTTTATCCACTCATCGGGTTCCAAGTCGACTCCAAGGCAAATATATTTATATAAGGCAACACCTCAAACATTTGGTCCCCAATATCTCATGGGTCCAAAGTTGTTAGTGCTAAACATCTCTTGCATTTGATGCAATTGGTTGGGATGTGGAAATGGAAGACATATTTCCCATGGCATGTAACTTTGACGTGGGAAGTTGTTCCAAGTTACGAGAAAGCAACGAGGTTGATTTTGTCGACCAACGTTTCTTTTTGGTTGCGGTGTTTTAGGATGACAATAATTATTTGTGACTCTTCTAGGTGGTGGAGTTTTTGATCAAAAATTAGGTTTTGAAAATCTAACTCCGGGTTTTGATAATGGCTTATAAAATTGTTTAACTTCATTATCACTAGCAACGAGAACTTTTACATTGTTTACTATTATGTTTTTTGGTCTAGGACCAAAAATAGCTTTTTAAAAAGACATACTTTTCTCAGATCCAGGTGTAGTTCCTGGTGGCGGTCCCATATTTGCTTTGGGGGCCGCCTGCACATTAAGGGGGGCGCCTATATTTATGAGACCTCCATCAGAGGACGCTTTTTTTAGCTTTCACAAATTTTATTTCCTTAGTTACACTAGATGATGCTTCAAATGAATTAAACCCTAAACCTAACTTTTCACCGGAGGGTTTTTGATGTAGGATATTGGAAATCATAACGTAATCGAATGACTAGAGGATTATCCAAGTTCTAGATAGAGAAAAAGTGAGGGAGAGCTTTCTAGAGTGAGAAAATGAACTTGTATAAATGAAATGACTAACCCACCTCTTCCATGGCATGGAAGAGGCTTTTATACTTACAATAAAACCAACCTAGGCCTTGGTAGAGGGCTTACACGTTGGGTTTAATACCCGACCCATTACTGAATGTTATACATTAAATACCTAACTACGAGCAACAATAAATGGAAAAATACACGGGGTGACAGAGTCGTTTTCTAATATCTAACAATATCCCCTAAGGGAGGTCACCCCATAAAATATAAAATTAAGCTCAGCTATCTATTTCTTGTGTTCAGCTCGTAGTATTTGATTCTTCATGCATTGATTTCTTTGTACATATTGTAGTAGTCTTTGAGCGTAGTTCCTTTAACTTGTGTGATCTTTGAGCATTCTTTGAGATCATCAGCCACAGTAAATCTCCAAATCATCCTTGTGGAAGTATGGCCTCCATGTGATGTAGTGACCTTCGGACCGACATGCTCACACTTTTATGGATCATGATAGCACACATCAGAGTTGCGGAAGCTGTGTTGTAGGTCTTTCAGTTATCATGATGTCTTTGATTAGGAATATTAAGTGTGAGCATGAGGTTTGTGAATTGACTTGTCTCTGGCCATCAGCTGCTACCGTCTACCGTCGGGGATTCCTGCAAGTATAAGTTAGTGATAAACAAACGAAAGTGTCTTTGTTCACTTTCGTCGAATAAGGTTGCAAGAACCACGGTTCCCCGTTATTCAGTATAAATACTGCCTGTGATCAGGTATGATTCAAAGAATCTCCTTGACAGGGTTTCGCAGCTGTGCTAGCCGTTCTCAAACCGGAGCGTCTTAAAGTAGACAAAGCACAGAGTGAGTGAACCAGTGAATTGAGAAACCCACTGATTAATGAAAAATTGATTTGAAAGTCAACCGTGTGTCACTCAAAAAAGAGTTTTTGTGACACATCGACGGTTTTTATTAGAAAATAAAATTTCATCAGAAACCATTTGTTTTGAAAGATATACACAGTCAATACCGTCTACCGTCTAGGATTCCTGCAAGTATAAGTTAGTGATAAACAAACGAAAGTGTCTTTGTTCATTTTCGTCGAATAAGGTTGCAAGAACCACGGTTCCCCGTTATTCAGTATAAATACTGCCTGTGATCAGGTATGATTCAAAGAATCTCCTTGAGAGGGTTTCGCAGCTGTGCTAGCCATTCTCAAACTGGAGCATCTTAAAGTAGACAAAGCATAAAGTGAGTGAACCAGTGAATTGAGAAACCCACTGATTAATGAAAAATTGATTTGAAAGTCAATCGTGTGTCACTCAGAAAAGAGTTTTTGTGACACATCGACGGTTTTTATTAGAAAATCAAATTTCATCAGAAACCATTTGTTTTGAAAGATATACATAGTCAATGTGCTCAAAAAACAATTGTTGAGCACATCGAAAGGTTTTTCAAAAACTATTCGTCAATTCACTGCCTGGAACAAGTTTGATTCATAAAGAATTGCACCATTGTTGCTTTCCATTTGTCACAAGTTTGATCCATAGTGGATCTCACACGTCACCTACCAAGAGCTTGTTTGATGTTGGCTCTATAAAGATTTCCATCTTCATTGTGAGTACTTTCGTATCACTTGGATGTTTTGGCAATACCCCGAGGATAATGCGTAGGACTCTTAAAATCTTACTTGAAATCACAGTGTGTGATGAGCAAGCATAGTTTGTATTAGTGTCCTAACGAGATTTATGGATGATCTCATGGCTCTAGACTCTATAGTGCATTTTTGGTTTTAGTAGTCGGAGGCTGGAGCGGACTGCCACCTTTTCAATATCATCTAACTCGGAGTGAGAGAGATGATAGAAATGTATTGATCTCCATGAGAAATGAAACAAGAATCCTTTGAGGGATCTTGAGTGGCTAGGGAGGGTTGTGCAGCGTATCACTGGGTCCATGATACTTGTCTTCAATGTCAGCAATCAACCATGTGATTCTGACAGCATATGTAGTGACCCGGTTTCTGCCTAATGTTTAAGGAGGGCTGCTTTCTTTTCACCCTTTATCTTAACATTTTCTTTTTTCATTTTCGACCCCTTCAGAGCAACCCAAGACTTCATAACTATACCCTTTGTATGTTCCATACTAGCTCCATCTCATTCACTACTATTCCCTTATCTCACAATACTCCTTTTGTAATCATACCGAAGAACTTATACACAAACTAGTGTAAGTCCTTGGGTTATATCCTCCGGCTCGGCTGGATCATGGGAATGATACCTAACCTTACATCCTTATAACTCTGAAAAAGAAATTACAGTCGGTCTCTGGTACATTCACCATGCCTATAAACCATTTGATAAATCAACCAAGGTTAATATAAATATCAAAGCCATTGTACCTTGATTGTTTTGATTATATTTAGAAACGCTCCCCCTCAACACGTACATCAGTAATTGAAATTGTTTGGCACATGGAGGGAGGAGTACCTGCTTGAGTCTTAATATATCACATTTTTATCAGATATCATATTAAAATCGCATTCTCTCCCCTGATCAAAAATTTTAAACCCTTTGAGATTTAGGATCTCAATTGATTTATATATGTTAGAAAAATTTAGGAGAAAGTGTGGTCAAATTAAATACAAGCCAATATTGGAACCTATATATGCTCCCCCTTAATTAGTGAAGGAGTCTGTTAGTGTCAGTTTTGATGATTTTATAAATGATTTAGAGTTTAACTAGAAACTCATGAAAAATTCATAACTGCACATAACACTGATAACTACATATTTATATAATGTACAAAGTTTACAATATACTACACATTATATTGACCTTTTAGATGGAATGACGATATCATTCAGTTCTCTAAAGAAGCATGTAGTCAATATCACGAACACGTCCACCAACAAAGCATTCCAGGTTCCGGTAGATCCTTCTTTTCTTCAGTCGCCTTTCAATTGCCGTAATGAACTCTTTGCTCCTTGTCACATCCTTTTCAGTCCAGAAGTGCGTATTCATACCCGGATTGAGCCGCTTGATATTGAATTCCTTGACTCTGTAATCTAGTGTTTCCAGAATACGTGTCAATGTGCCATCACTGAACTTGTATATTTCGTTGAACTGCATGATCTTTCGTTCATTGTTTTTGACCGGGAAGATTACTGCTCGAGGAGACTCAATGATGGTATAATCATGCTTGAAATCATAGACGGTAGCATCCCATCCTGGTTTAGTGAGGTTCAACTGCGTCTGGTAGCTTTCAATACCGAGTTGAAAATCTTTAACCCGTTGTCAAATCACTAAGTTTCGGGTCCATAACTTAACAGCCGTGGATAACATCTGTTTGTCTGAACCAGAAAGATGATCGAGATAACCTTGTAGAAGGAGCAGATTCAAGTCTTCAAAGTCACTAGGATACAAGTTCTTGAAATCTTTTTCAGCAATCGTGTGTTCTTAGAAGTCAGCTCTTCGGAGAACAATTTCACTCAAGTAGTCATACCTGTATCGTGAGTAGGCTTTGATTCGGACTACACTGAGAATCCGCATGTGTGTTCGGACTTCTTTACGATGCGAGGGAGAGTCATGTTTGTCAATGTAGAACTTCTGTCGATTAAACCACCAATGAGCGATACCATACTTGGCACTTATGTCATAGGTGCACATCTTTAATCCATATCTGAACAGGCACTAGCAGTTCAAGACCGAAGCCAGGATAACGATCAGCCTTCATCTTGTAGATTGACAATACAGGCATGCTTCCCTTGTTTCCAAATCTTAGATATTCTAGATATTTGTTGAAGAAGAATTCTGTTTGAATAGTGACATGACCTGGAGGACCACCAAGAGGCAGTGGTCGGTTCACATTGATTCTGACTTGATCTCCTTCTGGATTCGCCCAGTTAACCTGATCTGTGAGCATCTTGTAACACTCCTCCATCTGAAACTGAAAGTGAATGATATCTGGATAAAAGACCTTGACAACTTCATATGCTTGCCCTTCCAAGTCGGCTTGGGTAAGTTTGGACTTGTTTATTTGACGGCAGTACCAATTCAAGAAAGTCGTCATGTCACCAGTCTTTGCAAGCAAGGAGTTCTCAGCAGGGGGTTCATTGCTTGAAGCTAATACAAACACCCAGTTGTTCTCTACATTTGACACATTGGAAGGAAGAATGGTCCAAGCGGGTTCAGGAGTCGCTGGTCTTTCCTCTTTAGGTAAAGGATTCCACCAGTCTTTTCTTGAGTCAGCAGCTGCTGGTGTATGATCATCCCCATAGTCTTGATCATCAGATACCTGTCCCTGTTTGTCGGGAACGGAGTCATCGTGCATCAGATCATCTGAAGGAGATAGCTCTTGAGCCCCTACGATGCCAGCTGACTCATATCTAGTATCAGATATGGTCCAAGCCATAGATTGTTGAGCTGAGGCTGTAGTCTTGGATGAACTCGGAACTTCATGGCCCCGTTACAAAGTAGATCCAAATGTACCAGTAGATAGAGGAGGTGGAGGTGGCGGAAACTGAGAAGACCCCGATGCTCTTGAAGTACCTGGAGCACCAGATGCGCCTGCTGGAGGAGGTGGCTATGATGGTGGAGACCCAGGAGGTGATCTTGGTACGTTACGTCTCTTTTGTCACTTTTTACGAGCTTCCTCCTGATCAGCAAGACGTTGATTGGAATAATCTAACTCCAAGGACTTCTGCAGGGCTTCATACAAGTCCTTGTGAACATTATTAGTCTTGTAGGAGTCGTCTTCAAACATTCGTTGTTGCAGTATTTCCTTCATATCGACAGTGGGCAGACCCCTGAAGCGAGCTCGTAATGGAGCTTGCATTGCCCAGTCTACTGCATCAGTAACTATCTCATCAATAGCTTGGCTTACCTTATGAGGAATATCGAGCTTCTCTAAGTTGTATACCCATGTTCCATGTTTATCCAACCTTTCCCCTAGGTATAAATTGTCTTGTAATAGATCCACCATATGTTGTTCGAGTTCACCTATGCGACGGACAAGGATCGGATCTGCAGTGCTTTGTTGTGGTTGAGGTAGAGGTGGTGGTAGAGATGTTATTGTTGTGATTGTTGTGACAGTTGCTGTTGACGTTGGTAGTGGTGCTTGAACCATTGTGGAGACAGGTTGTGACATTGTGAGATCGATAACCGGAGTGGTCATTAAAGGAACTGAAGAGGTGTCCTGATGAATGGGAACCGTGACCATTGACTGAACCTCCGCTTTAGTATTATATTTATCAGGTTCGTCTTCCTGAGATTTATCCATAAGGAATTGATTGGTGAAGCTGAGTTCCTTGTTAAGATTTTGTAGAGAAGACAGGGTTCCAGCGGAGCTTGCAGGTTCTTCAAGTCTCACTTGATCTTCAGTTGGGAGTTTGAGGTTTTCCTGAACACTTGGGTAAGCCATTGTAGTAAACTCTTCATCTATTTGCTCTGGGTTTTGTTGAGTTAAAGCATTAGTAACCTCGAAGTCCATGTGTTCAAGGTTTGGTCCAGCATGAACAGCATGACTTGACTAAGGTTGGGACTCTGCAGCATCACCAAGGTTTGATCCAACATGGCCTTTATCTTATATACCAGGGTTTGGTCCATCCTGGCCTTCATCTTGGTTACCAGGGTTTGGTCTAGCCTGGCTTTCATCTTGAGTTCATGCATTAATCTCAGGAGACACTTCCTCATCATATTCTGTCGCACTGTTAGTTAGACCCAGTTCCGCATACAAAGAAGGAGATTCAGCATGACCAGAGGGTTTAGTTGTGGTAGGTGTGCACCTCTGGAAGATATATTGTTCAGTAGGGCTCTTTTTCTTTAGTGTCTGAAGGGTGAGAAGATCAAGAACTACTTGTTCATCGTTGACCTTCTCTTTTCCCTTTCCCTGTACATCAGGAAGCAGTTAAATTCTCCCAGAGTCGGGTTCCCTTATAACCACCAAACGAGCTGGCCCCTGAGTACGTTCTGCTTGTTCCTTAATGCTTAGTTCCACGGCCCATTGAATGTCTGCTTCTTTAACACCATAAACAGGTTCTTGTTCTGGAACACCTTCGTCAACAAACTCATCAACCAACTGTAGAGGGCTCTTTGGCTTTCGCTGCTTTGTCACCTTACCAGCTTTAGATCATTTTACGGGAGATAGTGCATCAGATGTCTCCTTGACCAGTTTACGCTTTTTACTTTGGTCTTTCTTGGAGGGTTCAGTTGTTGTTGGTGTTGGTTTGGGTGGTGTTGTGACTTTAGATATTTTAGGTGCTGAGAGCTTGGTCTGTTTAGCTGTCTTGGATTTAGTAGCCTTGGCAGCTTTGGGAGATTCGATAACATCTTCTTCCTCTGCTTTACCATGTTCTTTATCCAGACAACGTTGATACTCAGCTACATGCTCCAAGTATCTACTGTAGTAAGGTGCACTTGTGATTTCATCAGTGAGAAGAGCATCAGGTATTGGCATGCCAAAGACTTCCCTTTCATCCTTTCCAACAAACCTGAGGGTGTTCAGAATGCTTTCTTCATGTGAATAATGAAGAGGCGAGCCAGTTCTTGGATGTATGTTGTGCTTGGTTCTCAGGTGGTGGATGATAAGTTTGGTGAACCTAACTTTTGGAATTAGCAGATGAAGGGTCTTTTTCTTTTCGCGAGCTTCCGTGGCTAAGTTCTTCGTGTCAGTGAGGAAGGTTTGTATGGATTGAACAAACTCCTCCCATATCCGTTCAGCATAGTCAATGTTGGAGTGATGAGTGATACCCCTAAGAATCTGAAGCACAAGATGTCCTGGCCTGTCAAATCCAGCCGTTTTACATGTAAGGCACATGTTGATCATAGACAGGATGGCTCTCCATGGTTGATAGAGAGCATTAACAGATATTGCAGACACGTTCCTAAGTGTGCCGGGGTATCCCAAAGTGTTGACATACTCAATTACAATATCACTCGAAGGTGGAGCCTTGAAGGGATTATTATCATTGGACGAAGTGATACTGAGTGCATCTCTGAGAATATCTTTGTGTAGATTAAACCATTGCTCATCCAACTGAAAGCTGTACAATCCTGTGGATGAGTTAAAGCACATGGTGTCCCAAAACTGCTGACTGTAGATAGCAGGAATCATAGATGATGCTGTGAAGATCCTGAAGAAATTAGTGTTTTTTAGTATGGCCACAACAATTGAGAAGATAGGATTCCTCTGGGACTTCTGTACATCGAGCACACTGTTACTCTTGCCAATGGGCACCTATTTGCTTGACGGAAGAATCTGATCATCTGTTCTGGTCGGTGGTGCGACAGCAGGAGCTTGTTCAGCATGTGCAATATCAACAGGAATGTTTAAGTCAGCCATATAATCTGCACAAATAATTCCAGCAACAAGACATACGTACAGATATATGGTGTTAGATAAGTTTGGTCAATTCTAAGGTCAACATAAGTCAACCTTGGAATGTGTTGACAAAATGCACAATGATAACTCTCTGAAATCATATTTCCCACAACTCGCTACATAACTCGCTACACAACTCGCTATGAATATTATATTATAAACACTTAACTCGCTACCAAATTGGAAAAATCTGAAATAAAGGGTTAAATATTATAATTAATAAAACCTTCACTAACTCGCTAAGAAGTAGCGAGTTACTTGCACACACTTTAAAGAATATTCAACTCGCCAATGACAACTCGCTAAAGATAACTCGCTACGAATATTCTTATTATTAAAATACTAACTCGCTATTAAGTTTGGAAAATTTGAACTAGCGAGTTGGAAATTTCAATAAAAAATATCAATCTTCATCAACTCGCTACAGGTTAGCGAGTTGCCTGTTCATGGTAAAACAATAATCATAACTCGCTGACTAGAACTACAACTCGCTAAATAAGCAACAACACTAACTCGCTACCAAGAAAAGTCTTAACTCGCTACATAGCACACAGAAAAGTCGCTAACACCTAAAGTTACAAACTACCAAAGGATTTTCAAGAAACCACATGAATAAACATTTAGACAACTTTATCAAACACTTAGCCACAGTCAGAAACAACAACCAACAAAAAGCAACAATTTTTGACTAACAAAAGTCAACTATATTCACGAAAATCATCAAAACCATAAAGTGATGCAAGGGGGAATTTCAGACACTAAAAAAGCATCATATACTCATCCTAAACCTAACCCAACAACTAATATATCATTCCAATCATTAACGAAGATTTAGATGATAAATAAAGGCGAAAACATTGATTTTGAGCGATTTAGTGTGATTAAGGCAGCAATGTTTTAGATGTATGATGTTAACATGATAAAGAACATTATCTAACAAGTACCTTAGCAAGAATGGTCACAGAAATCACAAATCAATGAATGCTTCAAACTAGCGAGTTGCGATAAAGGTTTTAGAGAGAAAGTTTGACTGAGTTCTTTGAAAGTTTGACCAACATTAACTCGCTGACACCTTTTATACTTTATAAGTTTTACCATTTGGCAGAATTGGTCCCTAAACTTCCTAAGTTCCTCACATTCAGGTTAAGAGTATTAACAAGGTTAGAACAAGTTTCAGAGATGGCACAAATGGTCCTTATATTTATACAAGCCTAGGAAACATTTAGCAAATTACACATAAATCCCTATACTCACAAATGATTGACCAATTTGGCCTTTTAAGTTAGAATAACTTTAACTCCCCTTCAAGTTGAAACCCCGTTTAACACAAAAACCTTTACCAGTCAATTATTTAATGAATTAAAATGCCCGTTAGATGTCATAAATTTGAAAAACACTCTCCCCCTCAATCAATGACCCATTTTCTATTTAAAGAGCTGTAGTCGTTGATTGAGTGTCAAATTTTGAAAAGTTCAAGTCTGATTGATTTTCAAACAACACTTTTCCACCGTTGGTAACACAAATAATTTTCTGAAGAATCATAGACGAAAAATTATTTGGTTAAAGAGAGAAGACTTCTCTTCTATATCAAGAAATAATGCACTGAAACGTACACTAGATCGATGGTGCATGGATATGAAGTAATCCATGCCCGGAAGAACTTAATCACCCGTTGTCAGGAACAACCGTCTTTTGGCGATAGCTTCTCAATTTGAAAAACGGGTTGTAGTCTGAAATAACTGCAAGCCATAAAGACATGTTTTGAAAAATTTGAACTTCCGTTCGAGCTTCATTTAAAGACCCGTGTCATTATTGAATGACATTTCTAGGTCCGTAAATGTTATCGATAAACGCAGACATTCTGTGAAAAATATATGTGGTATTTTCTATTGTTTGATTTTTTATGGGTTTTTTGTAGGTTAATATTATTGTATTTTATTTTTAGATTTTAGCTATATACATATTTACATAGGATATAGGAGGACCATCCTTTACTCCTCCTCTCCTTCCTAAAGACATTTAAGAGTTTTTAGAGACATACTCTTCATACCAAGACGCGGGAGGAGAAATTTAAACCGCTCTCTTGGCAATGCTTTGGTGAATATATCCAGAGCTAATAATCCGTCGTCACAAAGTACAATTCAACCACACCTTTCTCAACTTTCTCTCTTATAAAATGGTATCGTATGTCAATGTGCTATGACCGGGAGTGTTGGACATTATTGCAGCAGAGAGCAATGGCACTGCGATTGTCACAATACAAGGGAATCTTATTAAAGACAAAGCCGTAGTCTGTAAGCTGTGATCTCATCCAAAGTAATCCTGAGCACAACATCCAGACAAGCAATGTATTCAGCGGTCTGTTTGTAAGATCGACATTGGGTTTTTTTGTGTGCTCTTTGTTTTCTTTGTGACCAGCTGACTAATAGATCTCCACGGACCGAGCATTCCTGACGTTACTTCTTCGAGTGTCTTTTTTGGAAAAACCTGCATGGTCCGCATCTGCAAAGGCCGTTAGGCCATAGCGTGTCTTTCAGATACTAAACCCCAATTAATGGTCTTCTAAAACCGAAAGACCCGTTTAAGTGCTTCAAGGGCTTTTTGTAGGACGAAGCCTGATACCTACATACATGCATACACTAATACAAGGCGGGTCTGATGGCATGAGATACCATTAGGGGAGGCTGACCATACTACGAAATCGAGTCTGGTCAACTGGAATCCCTAAGGGGTCCTCATCCAGTTTAAGTTGATCCACCATGGGTGTATCAACAGGGTCACACGAATCCATCCCAAATTTCTTTAATATTTCAGAGCAAATTTTGATTGGATTAATAAAAATGCCTCCGGGATTTTGAGAAACTTGTAAGCCTAAGAAAAAGATATTTGCCCCATATTGACATTGAAAGTTTATAACTCATCTCATAGGAAAATATTTCACATGCTTTAGGGTCGGTCGAGGCAAAAATGATATCATCTACATATATTTGAACAAGAAGAATATGTTTGCCTGTTTTCTGAGTGAATAGTGTCAGATCAACTGCACCCTTGGAAAATTTATTGTCCAGAAGAAATCATGACAGGGTATCATACCATGCCCGAGGGCTTGCTTTAAACCGTACAAAGCCTTCTTCAGACGATAAACATGTGCCAGATGATTTGGATCAACGAAACCCTATGGTTGACTAACATATACTTCTTCCTTTAATTCGCCATTAAGGAATGCTGTCTTGACATCCATTTGATAGATGATCATGTTTTTACTAGTTGCATTGGCGATGAAGATGCGAATAGCCTTGATACGTGCAACAGGTGCAAATGATTCCTCGAAATCAATACCCTCCTCTTGTCGATATCCCTTGGCTACCAACCTAGCCTTGTTCTTCAGAACATCACCGTACTCATCAAGTTTAACTTTGTAAATCCACCTAAGAGCAATGATCATGACACAGTCTGGTTGAGGTACTAATTCCCATACTTGAAGTCGATCAAATTCGTGAATCTCATCTTGCATAGCTTGAAACCAGCAATCTTCAGTAATCGCAGATTTGAAGTTCTTTGGTTCGACGTTTGACAGTACAGAGTTATACAAGCACCATAAGGCATCGGTTGCCAGTTATTTTCTGGTGGATACCGGCTGAGAAGGATTGCAAATAATATTATCCAGTGGGTGATCCTTGCTCCATTTCTCGAGATGATGAAGTGTTTGAGAGACATAAGGAGATTCTGCTAAACTAAGATCCCCAAATGATGATGCTTCAAAACTAGGTTCCGGAGCAAATACGTTTATGAAGGGATTATTGACAACAGGAGCAAAAGGATTGTCTTCCATGATAGTAGATTCAGCTGCAACGCCTTGAAGTGAACTTGAAGATTGTAATGCTGAGAATGACGGTGAATGACTTGGAGAAGGTGCATCTTGATCAATGATTGTAGATGAAGGTGTACCAGCTGAATTGACTGGAACTTGAACTGCTGGAGCAGGAGAAACTGGTCTTTCAACACGAGGAGGTTCCATGTATTCATCGAACATTGGTTGGAATAAAATCTCCAGTTCTTTATTTGTAGGGGGTACATAACGTGCTGCAGGAACCGAATTTGGTACGAGCCCTGAACTTATTTGTCCAGGCATCAAAAAAGTAGGATCGGGTCCTGTACTGAGTTGCACAGGAGCCATTTGCTCAGTTAGCTCATCGAATTGAACGTGAATAGTTTCCATAATTCTTCGGGTTCTCTTGTTGTAGATCCGATAACCTTTCCTGCTTGGTGCATAGCCCATGAAAATTCCAATATCAGTCGTTGGTTGCAGTGTTCCAAGATCTTTGCTGTAATTTGTAGGGTAACAAAGAGCACCAAAGACACATAAAAAGGTAAGATCAGGCTTCTTATCATGCACCAGTTCATATGGGGTTTTTTCGTGACGGGTATGAATGAGGGATCGGTTTTGGGTGTAACAAGCAGTCTCTACAGCTTCTGCCCATAAAAACATCAGGGTCTTGGAAAATATCAACATTATTCTAGCGGCCTCTACAAGGGTACGGTTTCGTCTTTCGATCTTAAAAACTTGACCCAAGTAAACCGAGAATAATCATCAACGATGACTAAGATGTATTTCTTCCCATTAATTGTTTGCACTCGCATCGGGCCACATAAATCCATATGAAGGGTATTAAGAACTTCCAAGTTAGTGTTTTTAGGTTTGGGTTTGTGAGTATGCTTTTTGCTCTTTCCTAGTTGACATGCAGAGCAGAGATGATCTTTCTCAAACTTCAATCTAGGTAAGCCTCTTACGAGGTCCTTTCTTACAAGGTCATTGATGGTGCTGAAGTTCAAGTGATTTAAACGACGATGCCATAACCATGATTTGTTCTTGGAGGCTTTGAACAACAAACAAATTGGGGAGGACTTCATCATGTCTTCGACCAAGATAGTGTATAAATTAGAACCACAAGAACCTTTAATTAATTCAACATCATTCGTGTCTTGAACATAACAAGTATGTTTCTTGAATGCAACTTCTAGGTCAGAATCATAAAATTGTCCGACTAAAAACAGATTATGTCCTAGTCCTTCCATATAGTATACCCTGGAGATCACACTGTTACCAATCACGTAATCTCCATAACCCATGATAGCACCAAAGTGGTCATTCCCAAATCTAACTGTCCCGATGAACTTTTTCATGAAATTCCTGAGCCGTGAGTCCAAATACCAAAGGCTGATCTGTACGACCTGCATTTAAAAACAGACGAAGATGGAGAGTTTGGAAAGTTGGATCCCTAATTTTAGTTGGGTTCCTATTTGTTAGCACAAGTAATGGCCTGATACACATTTTGCTTAGCATATACTACTTTGGGTGCAGTGAGTCTAGTTAAAGGGTACTATTCTCCTAAGGTGAATATTCTGCCCGTGGGTCTCCATTGATGACCAACACTGGTAAGCACTTTGCCTGTGGGTTTCCATACTTTCCTAACTTGCTTAGGTTTCCAAACTTGCTTAACTTTGCGCACAACATTATGACTATTATAAATAGAGGGGGGTACCTTAACCGATTGCAAATAATTAACCACACATATATCATGATTTGCAAAAATTAAACACTTGTTACATGTTTGGCAAACAGAATCAGAATTCGAATTAATTACATTACGCTTAGAGCTACTACTAGAATCAACATAATTCATGGTTCTTAAGTTAGACTTATTTGTCCTAGGGTGTTCTTTTACTTTCTTCTTGTTGACACCTTTAGCTGGCGAGATCTTATGTTTCTTGGTATTGCGCCTAGGCTGTGATCCGCTAGCATTGGTGAAATAGTTTACTCCTATAGAAGGAGGCACATGGACAATGGTCTGTTGAGCGTTCAGTTGCCCTACATGTATGTGTGTGTTACTATTTAACGTGTTACATTGTTCTTCAAAAGTAACTTGCTTTTTGCTAATTAAAGGGGTATGCTTTTTATCTTGTTAGGTAAATTCTTTCGGACAAGTACCAATCGCATATTCTAAGAGTTCCTGAGAGTGTTTATTGTAACGGCAAGCAAAGACTATTGACCTATCTAAGGGTCGTTCAACCTTAGCTTCCTCTACTATTTCGTAAAGGGTTTCTACACTTTCCTTAAGATGCCTGAGGTAATCTAGATGAACTTCCCTATTGTTCCTATTGCGAGGGGGAATCGGTTCAACATCTATAGCATGCTTGCTTGGTGCAAGAACTATTGGTTTTACATGATCCTTAGTGACACTTTTCATTTTAGTCTACATTTGGGCTTTCAGATTCTTATTTTCAATTGTCAAGGCATTCGTCTGTTCTAGATGCTTAGCACGAGTGATCTTAATAGAATCGTACGATTCTTTGTAATGCTGCTTAATTTTTGCATTTATTGCCCTAAAAGCTCATTTTGTTCATGAAGAACAGTGACTTTTTCGCTTAACTAAGTGATCTAAAAATCTAAGGCCCTGAAGTCAAGTGTACGGTCAGTTTCACTACGAGTCTCTTGCAAGCGAGAGATTTGCGTTTTCAATTTATTAATGACGTTGTCCTTTCCTTGACGAGAAGCTTTCATTTTTCCGATTACAAAGGCTGAATCAAAATCAGGAGTATCTCTAGCGGGTTTTGTTGGATTATTTCCAAAACTTGCTTTAAGGTTTTGATACTTTAACTGCAGGTTTAAGTGATTTACCTCAAGTTTTAGTGATTATCTTTAAACTCATTTTCCACAGTTTATCATATTCATTATCTAATACTAAATCATCTATTGACGAGTTTTCATCACTAAAGTAAGAGGATTCGGAACATACCTCACTTAATGCTTGAGCTACTAGACACGTTTTGTTATTGACTTTCTCGTCATCTTCTTCACCGCTATCACTCCAAGAACCTCTGACAAATGCTCTTTGGTTCTTGTCTATCGGTGGTTTTGGACATTCTCCAATAAGATGATTCGGGTCGCCACATCTAAAGAATTTTCTATCACTTTTACTATTCTTGTCATCACGGATTCTTTGGAATGTCTTTTTGTCGTTCCGAGGTTGTCTTACGAATCTACCTCTTCTCTTAAAGAACTTCTTGAAGTCTCTTACCGCCATGGCGTACTCTTCGTCTTCACTTTCAGACATCGAACACTCTTCATCACTAGATTCTTTCTTAGCCTTTAAAGCAAGAGATTTCCTTTCAACTTTTGCTTTGACTATTTCAGAATCTTTCTTGATGATCATTTCATGAACTTTAAGGTTCCCGATAAGTTCATCAAGAGATAGTGATGTTAAGTCTTTTGACTCTTCAATTGCCTTGAATTTTGCTCTCCATTTAGGATGTAGAGCCCTAAGAAACTTCCTAACATAGTTCTTGCTAGAATAACTTTCATCAAGAGCTTTTAGACTAGTAATAATAGTGTTAAATCTAGCAAAAACACTATTTATAGATTTGTCTTCAGAAATGACGAATTATTCATATTGTTGAACCAAAAGGTCGATCTTATTATCTTTGACTTGATTATTACTTTGATGGGTGATTAACAAAGTTTTTAAAATTTCTTTTACTGTGTTACACATGAAAATTCTTTCATATTCTTTTCTAGGCAAAGCATTATAAATAACCATTTTAGCTTCATTATTTTTCGCGAGTCTCTTTTTAAGATCATCGCTTTGTTTTTCAAAAGGGGTAACCTCATCTAATTTGGTTTTCGGATTTTGTTGAATGGGTTGAAAATCACTGTTGGTAATAACATGCCAAAGATCTAAATCTTTTGATTTAACATATGTCTCGAATCTATTTTTCTAATAAATAAAACTATCACTTTCAAAGAGTGGTGGTCTTTGCATATATTGCCCTTCTAGATATTTATCGAAATCCA
Source organism: Tanacetum coccineum (assembly GCA_026074375.1). Taxonomy (NCBI): domain Eukaryota; kingdom Viridiplantae; phylum Streptophyta; class Magnoliopsida; order Asterales; family Asteraceae; genus Tanacetum; species Tanacetum coccineum. Next base: position 4,959 of record BQNB010014102.1, on the reverse strand, counting down.
TAAATCGATCCAAGCTTTAAAATACAGTATATTTTAAAAATCTTGAGTAACCTGGCTCTGATACCAATTGTGGAAACTAGAAAGGGGGGGGGGGTTAAATAGTTTATAGGTTTATTTTACGTTTTAAAAGTTAGCTTTCAAAATATTTAGATTCGAGTTGTATGTTTAACCAATTCACAATATGAACAAAAAATATAGCAATCTAAACTAAAGCTAAATAACAATGACAATAATATGAAGAGGTAAGGAAAGGAACAATCAAACCAAGACGCTAAGATTTTATAGTGGTTCGGCTATGAAGCACCTCTTCGCCCTACTCCACTATCCGAGTATCCAACTCGAGATTTTACTATGTCAACAAGCTCCCTTTAGGCGGAGAAAATCATTTACACATCGCTTACGTTATTTTTTGACACTAAGCTAAATGTTGAGTCCTAATCTTAGCTAGAACCAATATACCACTTCATAATCAATACACAATCACTAGATCTACACTATCGAATTTACACACAATCCGAATTACACAAATACACAAGATAATTACAATAGAGATTTGGTACTTAATAGAAAAGATGAGATATCTCTAAATAACAATTCATTTCTTTGACGAATACGAATGTTCTTCTCTTGCACTTAAATGAGATGGAAGAGATGAGAAGAAAAGATTAGATCACTTGAAACAAGATCTAAGAATGTTAGTGATCAAGAGATTTAGAGAGAGAGAAGATTTTTAGAGAGAGAAAGTTATCTGAAAATTTCGTGCAAAGAGGTCTGATTTTCTGCAAGGAATGAAGCAGTATTTATAGGCAGGAATATCCAATGGTCATTGGGGGCGGTCCAGACGGTTCCAGATATATAAGGGGTCCGCTAGGCCTATAAGGGGGCTGGCCAGTAGAGAACGCTCCCTTTTTTGTCTTTGTGTGGGGAATGTTGTATCTGATATGGAACCTTCCATTTTGGGAGGAAATTTTGAATTTCAAATTTTAAGTTTTAAATAAAATTTTTCTTTTAATTAGAAAATATTTTGTATAATTATTTTCGTGAAATTCTTTTATAAAAATATGATGGATAAGAGAAAAATATTTTCTTGATCACTAATCATGCTTAATGATTTGTTTGTTCATACCTTAAGTGATTACTAATCCTAAAAATGGAATTTTACGATTAATAATTTGTAAACGTTTAATTTTATCGTACACGTTTTTACATTTTGTTATTATCAAAACGTTGAGAGGTCGAAAAAATATAAATAACGTTTTTAGACATTATTTGTATTAACAGTGGTGATCCCAATCATCTCATTGGCGAATGCCCAAAGCCTCCACAGAATAAGGAACAAAAAGCATTTGTTGGGGGTTCTTGGAGTGATATCGAAAATGAAGCCGATGACAAAACCAACAAAGAAACTTGTCTCATGGCTCAATCATCAAATGAGGTAACTCTTAACTCTTCTTATTTTAGTGATAATGCTTCTTCTTTAGATTATGATAGCATGCAAATTGAGTATAATAATTTATGTTAAATTAGCTTAAAAATCATCAACAAAAATAAAATTTTAAAAACTAAAAGAGAGCTTTTAGAAAAAGAAATTTTAGAGTTAAATGAGAAAATTAAGAAACTTGAGAGAAATAAAGAAGTCAACATTGGTTGTAAGTCATGTCAACAACTTCGGTTAGAAAACGTTAAACTTAAAGAAACTCAAGTTAAATTTGTCATATTTGATCTAAGTGCTAACTCACTAAATGAAATGCTTAATGTTCAAAGGTCACCTAGTAGTAAAGTAGGTTTAGGATTTGATAAGAATAAAACATCAACAAGCGAAACAAAACCAATAAGTTTTGTTGGGTCGGCTGTTGTTTGGCAGGTGACGGATCCACCATAAAGGCAGACGGATCCACCATGCCTGAATCCGTTGATCCGTCGACCAGCTAAAAAGTAGCAGAACACATTTTTAGCCTACTTATGGCCTCTCAATCGGATTTTATCATTCTTAGAAATAAACTAATACATAAGAACATTGAAAATTTCAAAAGACCGTCTCTCAAATCATCTCTTAAAAATGGTTTAGGATTTGTCAAAACCAAGTGTAGATCTAAAACACCTCTACCAAGAAGAAGTAATTCTTCTCAACCAAGATACAACACACCTCAACCTAGAAGAAATTCTAGTGGACCAATTTACCAAAACCATTATCCCATGTGTGGAAATCGTAGAGGGGGGGGGTGAATACGTTTCCTTTTAAAATCTTAAAATGTTTCGTATCAAATTGTCGATCAAGCGTGGAAAAATATGATGAGTGTTCACATAGTAATACATCATTTCACAACAATACAAACCAACACACAAATTAAAGTATAAATATAAAGCAATAAATGTGAGTATAAATGTAAAGAGATAAGTGAAAGGAAATGAAAACCGGACACGATGATTTATAGTTGTTCGGTCACGAAGCACCTCTTCGCCCTACTCCACTCCTCGAGTACCCAACTCGAGAGTTACTTTACTAGTCAACAAGCTCCCTTATGGCGGAGAAAACCGTACACAACTTTCGCTTATATCAATTTCCGATACTAAGCTAGATGTCTAGTTCTAATCTTAGCTTGAACCAATCTATCACGACTTCACAACTTCTTCACTACTTTTACGACTTCACAACACAACTTCACAACTACACAACTTCTTCACGCCTTAGTATTATTCACCACACTACTTCACTACTTCACTTCACGACTTCACTACCCTTCACAACTTTTCTATACCTCACTTCACAACTTCACTTCAACTAGACACTACTTTGATCACACCGATCTATCTAAACTTCCTATGATCACCACGATCTAACAACTATACACACCATGATCACCATGATCAAGCTATTACACAAGTTTGGAATACATGGACTCGATCTATACATTGTGATGAATGGATGATTGGATCACATTTTAAACAAACTTATTGATAAGATTGTTAAAGGCTCTAGATTGTTTAGATCTAATATCTAGGATGAACAATAATAAAGAACAATAGAATGCACAACGGAATATAATGAAGAAAATTGTTATTGAACAAGGTTTTTCATTTATACGTTTTCCCTATTACCCCAACTATAACTTGGAGCTACTAACTAACTAACTATTAATCTAACTACTAACTAAACGTGTACACACACACATTTTTCTAGACTCTCATTGGGAGAGTTCTATGTTTTCTGGATATTATAAACCTATGTCTATGATCTCTTTATATATGGAGAGATCAAGACTTACAAAGGAAGATAAACATTAGACAAATAAATCTTTTTAACATTAAGCAATATCTTCTGTTATCTTTATCTTCTTAAGGAGATCTTTCAGAATCTTCATCTTTTGATATCATTGACCAAATCTTCCATAATTCTCCACCAGCTTGTAGAATTCATTAATGACGATTTTGATCCTTTTGTTTCATTCTTTTATTTATTTTATCTCATCAAATCTAGAATCCCAACAATCTTCCCCTATTTGATGATGACAAAACAAACAAAGTCGTGTACAAACTTCATCATAAAGCCAAAGCTTCTCCTGAAGTTGAGATGTAATCATCTCCCTGAATGAAACAAACTTCCCCTTAAGTAGATTTCCTTTGTACCATGTCTATGATATCTTTATATTGGGAGAGATCAAGACTTACAAAGGAAGATAAACATTAGACAAATAAATCTTTTAAACATTAAGCAATATCTTCTGTTATCTTTATCTTCTTAAAGAGATCTTTCAGAATCTTCATCTTTTGATATCATTGACCAAATCTTCCATAATTCTCCACCAGCTTGTAGAATTCATTAATGACGATTTTGATCCTTTTATTTCATTCTTTTATTTATTTTGTCTCATCAAATCTAGAATCCCAACACTTATAATAAGTTAAGTGATCAAAGGAAATAGTTTGAAAGGAGGTTTTTTATCAGAGAAAACTGTGTGCAAAGAGGTGAGAAAATCTATGGAAACAGCTCACTATTTATAGGAAAAAATATTAATTTTTTATTTGGGCGGTCCCCTTAATTATGGCCGGTCCCCTTAATTAATTAAGGGGGCGCCCATTTTTCAGACGCTCCATTTTTTGTCCTTTTGTGGGGAAGATTATTCTGGAACTTTCTAGCCGTTTTTGGATAGAAAATTTAAATTCAAAATATTTATTTTAAATAAAACATTTCTTATAAATACAAAAATGTTTTGCATATGTTTTTTAAAAATGTTTGACCTATTTTATAAAAAAATGTAAGGTTTGGAAAAATAAAAAATTTCTTTGATCATTCAACAAATTAAAGTTTGTTTGTTCATACCTTTAGTGATTTACGTCGGGTGCGAACTTAAATTTGTTGTTGAAGAAAACATGAGACGTCGAAAGATGTTGACGTATGAATTGATGATTTGTGATTACGAATAACTTAAGCACTTTACGTTATGTGTTATAAGTTACATGTTTGTCATCACCAAAACATGAAGAGAATGTATAGATTAAATATCGTAATGTAATATTTCTACCAACAATCTCCCCCTTTTTGATGATGACAAAAAATGTAAACTATAACTCATAGTAAAATGTATAAGTTACTTGTTTACACTTCTTATCCCCCTTTTGTCAAAACAAAAAGGTGGACTCCTAGACGAGACTTTTACTACACTTCAGCTCTATAATCAAAGAGGCGAGCTTGCATCATCCTAAGTGAATATTTCGTAATGTAATATTTCTACCAACAATCTCCCGTTTTTTGATGATGACAAAAAATGTAAACTATAACTTATAGTAAAATGTATAAGTTACTTGTTTACACTTCTTCTCCCCCTTCGAAACAAAAAGGTGGACTCCTAGACGAGACTTTTACTACACTTCAGCTCTTCAATCAAAGAGGCGAGCTTGCATCCTCCTAAGTGAAGTCTTTATTCTATCAATCCCTTTTAAACAATGACATCCCTTGAA
>BQNB010014101.1:1482-72290 GCA_026074375.1 Tanacetum coccineum | reverse complement strand
TTAAAACCTTTTAAAAACATATTTAAACAACTAAAAAGGGCTTGACAAAGTTGGATTGATGACCCAAACAGTTTTAAAACTCATTTTGACCCATTTTCAACTCTTATCCCAAACACCCCTTTAAACTTATAACCATCATTTTAAACTTGGTAAACAGATTTTTAAAACTAAAACTTAAGATACCAGATATTTTTAAGCTAATAATTAACCCAATGAACAGATTTTAACAATCAAACAAGCAAGAACAACAAGCTAATCAATAATGCTACTTTTTAGCTATTTAAGACAGATTTTAGACAAAACTTGCACAAATGAGATTCAAACTATAAACTAAGCAAAATAAGCACTAAACATCATAAACAAACATAAATAAGTAGATAGCAACAATAAATAAGCAGAGATAAGTAGTTTAAATAAGCAAACAGTAAACAAGCACTTTTTGACAAAAAATGTAAAATGAAACTCACAAGTTATCCAGAGCTTTTGAGTATGATTCAAAGACCCAAATCACTTTCAAAACAATCTTATAGCTTATCTACATAAGCACTAACCCATGGCCATCCACAATATACCATGCTCCATTAATTGACAGATTTTTGATTCTTTTAAGATTTTTGATGAAAAGACTTGAACTCTTTAAACTATGCAGAAGTTTAAAGAGTTTAAGTTAAGAACATCTTATAAGAGTAACAAGAAAGCTTATATGAGCTTATGAAATCCTTTGAACATCAATGAAACATGAACCTTAAAAAAACAGAATTTTAAATCTTAAAAACCTCAAATTTCATTAACTTAAGAAACATATTACAATACTTGAATTTTAAAGACAATAAGGTAAAATTTAACTAAATAAGCTAAAAAGTAAAAAACTAGATGCCTTATCATGGCTACAAGTGATCTTATTTATGCTAAAAAGCTAAGAGTCTTGGGTCTTCACTTGTGTTTCTTTTGTGAGTGAGAAGGCAGTTGTGCTAGTTGTGTGAGTAAGTCACAAAGTCATCTTAGCCATCAGATTTAAGTGTCCTTCAAGTATTTTCATCTCAACCCTTGAATTCTTGTATTCTTCCTTGGACGAATGATGTTTAAGAGGATTGCCAACATAGAATTTGGTGTTATATAAGGTAGGGTTAAGGTGAGAGAAGGACGTTTTTGTCTGGGGTTGCAGGGAACATGTTTTGGGGAAGATAAATAGTAAATGGGTTTTGGCGGGTAATGGGTGCGTTTGTTTTGGTTTAATGGGCGTTTGCCCTGTTTTTGTTATGTGTTTGTGATTGAAGCAATCTTATACACGTAATTATAAAATATAATATGAAGAAAAAATTACCAAACTACCCTTGAGGACAAAGGTAGAAAGGAAAATCTTCACAAATATATATATTATAATACGTATATTAACCGGGAAGTATGATTCCCAGGTCGTTATTCCCTAACGATTTATTAAATTGAGACCACGCTTGTTGTTCGGACAATGATTTGAATTGGTAACAAAGATTAATTTGATTATCTATTTCTATGAATTAGAAACAATTAAAATAAGTAAATGATAACAATTAATCACGAAAACAAATAACAGGAAATTAAACTTTAACTAAAAACGCAAAACGGGAATCCTAGACTCAGTTAAAAAACCCTAATTTCCCAAAATTAAACCGTAAAAATAATTTTTTCCTTTTAATTAGACTCTAATTTGACTAAAAATTAAGTTTAAAGAGAATTAGAACAAAAACGGAATTGAAATGAGCTTAAAAACACGAAAAACGAGAATTGAAACGAATCTCGTTCTTTAAAAATCGAAATTTTGCAATTTTAACCCTACGGGAACAAAACTAATTTTCCTAGAAACTTTATGATAAAAGAAAATTTTCTAAGAAAGAATTATATTTTTTTGATTATTTTACTATTTTTTATGATTTTTTAAAGTTTTTTATAAAAATAAATGTTTAAAATTACTAAACTAATTATAAAAATTCTGAAAAAATTATGGAAAATAGCTTGAACTAAAAGGAACCTAGGAAAAATAAGATTGGTTACACATCTTATCGAATAAGCTGTGTAATAAGCTTAAAACAGCTTATAAGCTAAATAGGGTAAAATGTATACAAATAATAGATTTTGTAAAGATATAACAAAAAAGTCCTCAGGAGCACGGTGCTAGTGAGTGTGTGGTAGTTGTGTTGTTTAAAGGTTGAGGTGTTGGGTCGGGGTTCGAGCTAGCTCACCCAGATTTCCACCTTCCCTTTTTTTTTGAAAACTTATAAAAGCAAAGTTGTAGAAAAGTTTGAAAAATAAACACTTTTAATAAAAGAAACTTTTTATGAAAAGCCCTAAATAAGCTGTGAAACAGCTTAAAACATGACAGATACTACTTAACTTTATTTTTAGTCTTATAGAAAACTTTTTAAGCTACAAAACTAAATAAGCTATGACAAAGAACTATAAGCTAAGTTTCCTACCTAATCCTACCCTAATAAGCTTAAAATGACATAAATAAGCACTAAAGTAGAAGCCATAAGCAGAAACATCTTAATAAGCTCTTATGAAAGCTTTAAACCAAACAACCCCTAGGCAGACTTTTGAGCTTAAGTTTAAACTAGCAAATAAGCTCTACAAGAAATGAAGCTTATAAATTTTGAAAGCTTGACTCAAATGCTTAATGAAAATGCTTTTTAAAACTGTTTTGAATAATGAGAGCTTAATGAAAAAGCACTTTGAAAACAGTCAAAATACTCAGCAGTTACTGAGTTTGTTTTGAGTTTTGAAAAGACAAAAAAAACATAATTGCAGCTTAAAAACAGATAATCAAAAGAGCTTATTTTGAAAGAGTAAGCTAATACCAATGATTAATGACCCTAGACCTACTTGTGCTATGAAAATCAAATCCTAAAAACTACAATTACCATCTGAAATTTAAGCTAGAACATGGACTCTTTGTTGTTTTCATTATCTGATGCATAATCAAAATAGTTATAATACCCAATTTCAGTTGACGCTTAGGGGTCACACTAGCTTTGTACACACATATGAGTGTGTACAGACATTAAATAAACAATATCCAAGCTGAAAAGCTTGGATCAAAAATCCTTACTAGCTTAAATTAGAAAATTTCCACCTGGTGCACATTCTTAAAAATTAAGCCTTAACTTGCTAAATTTAAAACTTTAAATCTATGAAACTAACTTCAATACTGGTGTTTAATGATTCATGAAACTGAGTTTAAGCAATTAGCACAACTAAATTTTGACTTTAAGTCAAATAATCACAAAACCAAAATACCCCTTTAGAATTTTCAAAATCCATTTAAGCTTATAATATTGAAATCTATTGAACAAAGTTTGAAACACCAGATAATAACTAACTTATAATCACCTTAATAAAGCTATATCAACAAACAAATAAGCCAAAATCTAACAGCTACTTATTATCTCATATTTTATTGATTTTCATGATTTTTTAATACAAAACATGAAAACTAAGATCTAACATCACACCACAAAACAAAAAAATTAGATAATCCAACATATTCAATAGGCATAATAAGATGACCATAAGCACAAATAAGTCAAGATTATAAGCAAAAATAAAGCAAATTATAAACTAGAAAGTTAAGACAGAAATAGAAATAAGGAACTTACCAAACAACCTTCAGTAAACAAAGGCAATAAAAGGCTCAAATGAGCTGTCTACAAGCTCTAGCTTATCAATGATAAGCTAGTAAAGGTCCCATAAGCTCTTCCATTGTAAGCTTATCATCCAAAAGCTCAAAATCCATTTAGCAAAGGTATTTAGCTGATTTTATTTGTTTAAGTAGATTAGATGATTTATTTGAGCTCAATTTGAGCTTAGAGACTCAAAGAGCTTGTATGAGCTTATAGGAGCTTGTGTAACATTAGATAAGAACATTTGAGAGTAATAAAAGCTTTTAAGGTAAAACAGTTTATATAAAAACTAAGGATGCTTTCATTAATAATAAAACTGATTACAATAGTTGAAATTGAGAGTACAATAAGCTGGAAAAGTAAAATTACTTAAGCTAAAGTTTTAAAAGCTAAAAATACAATTAAGCTAAAAATTTTAAAAGCTAAAAAACTAGATATCGTGTGTGTGAATGTGAGGGGCTATTTATAGCCTGCAAAATGACTTCTAGACTTTGATCAACTCCTTTCGCCCTGAATCTTTGTCCTTCTCATTCTTCCAATCATTTTGATATTGATTCCTTGTCCGTTAGGATCAACTTGGTGAGCACACGAATTGCAACGAGGCATTCCGTTGTCAAGCCTTGTGCATCTTTTGCACTATATTTTAGTCGCAAAATTCATGTCTCGTGTCGTCTTTCCATATCTTGCTTGTCAACATTTTATGGTTTTAGCCAATGGGCTCATCCATGACTTTTTCTATCTCGTGCCAAGCACTGTCAATATTAACTTGAATGTCATGGCCACGGTCCTTGAATTATGAATTCCCCTTTGATTTTTTGACTTGTGTAAAATAGACAAGAAGAATAAACATAACAACACCTTTCTTCCCGCTTTTACTTTTTTTTAAAAGGGTGTGTTTGACCCTTAAAAAAGGTTGGACTTTGGCTTATACAAAGGGATTATGTCGGTTACGGTTAAACGGGTTTATATATAAAGTTAAACGGTGTTAACACTTTATATAGTAAAGAGTTAAAAAAACCTGTTAGTGAGTTAGTGAGACCATTTTTGCAATTTGGTTTTCTTTGAGGGACTGATTTGGTATTTTTAGGTTTTGTCATTTAGTGAGTTGACTTTGGTTGACTAAAGGTTGACTGGAGTTGACTTTTGACCTTTCTTGCTATCAAATCCTTGGCTCTTGTACACTCTTTTCCGTCTCGTGTCCGTGTTTGTCCGGCTTTGACCGTTTTCTTGTGATTTTTGCAATATCCATACCTACACAATTATAAAGACAAAACAAGCAATATACAAGCATTTTAAGCACAATTTTGTCTTTTATGGGTCATTTTGGATATAAAACGGATATGTGTTTTCACACATATCAGTTTGCACCGTTAGTCCTTTTGGACTGACACTGTTAGTCCTTTTGGACTAACGGTGCAAAGGTTTAAGGACCTTTGGTGTAATGAGGGTTAAGGGTGTATGGTTAATGGTTGTTAAGTGGTTTGGGCTTTGGGATTGGGCCGGTTTATAAGGTTTTTGGATTAGGCTTTTTATAAAAGCTTAAAAGCTAAAGTCTTATAATTGATGATTAATGGGCTGACCCGGCCCATTAACTTGGGTGCGGGTTGGCCCATTTAACATTTCTTAGATATCGGCTTCGTCTTTGACTTTGACTTTTTGACTTTGACTGACTTTGACTTTTTTGACTGGTTGATTTTGACTTTTCACGCTCTTTTCATTCCCGTGCTCGGTTTTGTCCGTTTTGACTTGATTTTTGTCTTTTAGTGAATATCCGATACATGCACATCATAAATCATAAAACACACAAATACAATGTATTTTTGGTATATTTTGGTCATTTTAGGCAATATACAAGCATTTTAAGCACAATTTTGTCTTTTATGGGTCATTTTGGATATAAAACGGATGTGTGTTTTCACACATACCAGAAATTCCCCAAACTAAGCGATTGCGTGTCCCCCAAGCGTAATCTTATATTGCTCTATAACCAAATATCTAAACTAAAACTTCCCAAACTAAATCTTTGAAAATACAAAGACCTTTTCTGGAGAGAGTTTATAAAACACCCTATTTTCCCATATATATATATATATATATATATATATATATATATATATATATATATATATATAGTATATAAATATGTTATCAATATATATATATATAAACCTAGAATATTTCGACTTTTGTTATTTCCATACTGTTCGGAGATCATAGAACAAATTCATTTCAATCCGAAAATGCCCCAATTAGGATAAATTCATCGTCCCCGACTTTTCACTTATCCAAACCAAGCTTAAAACGAAATCACAGCTAAATATCAGTAAAGATGACTATTCATATTTGCAAATTTTGAACTTTTCACTCCCGACAATTATTATATCTTAGGTGAATGTGCTATTTTGAATTTCACATGGAACAAACGTTTACCAGATACATGCATTCACGTACCCCCTTAGAATAATGCGTTATGAAGGCGAAGATCATCCCATGTACGCGACTTTCCGTCTTGGCACACTCCAAACCTTGTGCTAAGTGACCAGAGCTTTTTTGACACCACCACAGAGACTAGTATCAGGGACTCACGACCTTAATGTTTTCAAAAACTCTCAAGTATTTCCTGAATATACATAGCTTTAAAATAGATAGTCAAAGTTCAAAAGCATATTTGAATTTAACAAAAAGAAATCATTTATTAATTCAACTATATTATAAACATTTATGCAAATTATAACCCTCGATCCTTTAGAAGGCTGCAACATCGGTTGTGAGCCGGCAAGATGCAGCAAACTTTTATCAGCCTCGGATTTAATTCTTACTATGGGCTTTCTTTAGAAGACTACCACATCGGTTGTGAGCCGACAAGAGGTAGTAAACTTTTATCAGCCCACAACTTTTATTATTATTATATTTTTTTTATTTTTTTTATTTTATAAAAAAGACTTCTTTTGAAAATTCATGTATAATTTGAACTAGAACTACAATTTTTGCTAGAGATTATATAAAAAATTGTGATTTAAGTTAGGTCTCAAAAAATAGCTCTATATTAATCCGGTTTAAGAAGCTTCTGGGAGAAAAAGCAACAAATTAACATACATAAGCTCTTAATATTCCAACATATTCCTTGTTTACATCCCACATCATAACTTAAAACTCTATCATTTTTTTCGTTCTTCGTGAATTTCCGCGAACGCTTAGCCTAAAAGTTAAGGAACAAGCTAGAGCTCAACACGCTCGATCGGGTCAAAATTTACTCTTATTCTACCCAGCAAGAAAGTCAAAATTGTGACAAAAACACTTATTTTATTTTTGAAATTTTTAAATTTTACAATTTTTTTACATTTTTTTATTTTTTGTTGAAAAACAGGGTAACGATAGAACAACGGGATAAGTAGGTAAGATCATAATCGAAGATAATACTACCACCCCCCATACTAAAATTAAACATTGTCCTCAATGTTTCCTAGCCTAAGACTTAAAAACCCCATACTAGAACTCAAAAAGGTCGAATGCATAACTCAAGCCTGAAGAAAGTATCACAAAAATCTCAAGCCGTTTATCAAATGTGCTAAAAGATAAATGTTAGTCAATAATAATCTTTAGGATATCAGATTTCCCCAAACTATTGGCAAGCAAAGGCTAGGAAGCTCGAGTGGACCGGGACAAAACACCAAACACGAGAGTCTTCATAAAATTTAGGTCAATCCTGTAAACAATCACAAGTACAAAACATAACAGAATCGGAGAGTATAAAGCCGTCCCTCACCTCACAACAAAAAAATTAGACATAAAATGGATAATCAAAAGGTGCCTCCCACGAAGCCTTTGTTTTTTGTAACCGATCACATAGCTTGACTCCATCCCCAATGCATTCGTCCTTGGAGAGAGTGTATGGAAAAGAAAATCTCAATCAGGCTTTCATTAATGTTTGGACAAACATTAAAGCACATGAAAGTTCCATCCCGATAAGAAGGACCCTGCACTAAGTGGGATGCCGGGTCAAAAATGGTGTCTCTCATTTTTTGGTGGAGGAAAGTAAGGGAGAAACCTCAGGGTAAGTGAGATACGGAAGATAAGTCCGATGAACAAATGTTAATGAATCGTCAACTTCGATTCAACATTAATCTCACCCTCCCCTGGGTCAAAACATTCATCTTCATTAAGCTCATCAACATTGTTTATCACGGGCACATCGGGTTCCATGTCGAAGGTTAAACGTTCATGAATGGGATCATCGTTAAGCAAGTTGTCAATAATATCCTCTTCCGAGTCAAAATCACTTTCAATACCTGGTGGTATTGAATCATCTGGTCCGTAAAATATATCAATCTCTTCCCTATTGGATTCACTAACGAGAGTAGTAGATGTGGGAAGAGACTCGATAATTGTATGAAAATTTTCTGGTGACCGGGAAGATGAATTACCGCATAGCAACGTCATTCGATTGATATAATCCTCGTGCTCTCTAACAATTCCTGTAGGAATCGTGATAAGTTTACCGGTGAACTCATGGTGGAGAGGATCACTCTTGGGAGAAAAAGTAACATGATCTGATTCATTCTCAATGTGTTGTGGTTTATGATCGAAAAATACATCGGGAGAGAGATTATGGGTGGTATCATCATTAAGCAAACTTTCAAGATATAATACGTCTCCTTCTGAGTCATAATAACCTTCCTCAATATACGTAGGAACTTCGATAGCTAGAAAAGCATCAATCTCATCATTATCGCCTCCTGGATCAAAACATTCAGCCTCATCATTCGTTTTACATTCCAAATCAAATAAATCATCATTCTCTTCGAAAGGTGGATCATTGATGAATCCCTCGAGAATGGAAGCAACGCTTTTCAAAGGAGTAGACGGATCATGGTGGAGTAAAATCTCAATGTCGTCTTCTGGAGTAAGACACTCATCTTTGTTAGAATCAGAAAGAGGTGTGACTAGGAAAGTCGACTCATCAAGGTTGGAATCATAAGAATCCTTGCACTCGATGTCCTCTAATACTTCATCAAAAAGAGGGTTTTTGAAATTGACATCAAATTCGAAAAGAGGGTTAGAGAAAGTCATGGAATCATCACGTGGAACGTTGATGGAAGAAAAATCATCACACGAAGGTAAAACGTTCTTACTATCACTCCTGGATGTATCCTCGGATTCTCTTGGGATTGGGACAATTTCCTCAGCACTAAAAGTACTAAGGTGTTCGTCCCCCATTATGAGAGAATCCTTGGGCTCAATAGACGGTAAGGTGGATGTGATTGCAAAAACCAAAGAAACTTGAGGTGTTTTGATTGAATGAAAAATACTCTCCTTGCAAATAACTTTAAAATTCTTTAAACAAGGTGTGATACGAGTTTGGCGTTTAGCCGTTGGCTCTGCGAGATTCTTCACTTCCTGCTTTTCTTTTTCATCGTTGACATCTTTCGGTGGAGTTAAGCAAACTAGAGCGGGTTTGTTGGTAAACCTTTTAAAACTATCCTTGCATGCGTCATTAACCATTTTAATTGACTCGTTTTCATGCTTTTGAGGATGTTTTGATGTGCCATTGACATGAAAAGTTATTTGTTCATTTCCGTCCCTCAAAACAAGCTCTCCTTCGTATACATCAATTAAAGCACGACTGGTTCTTAAAAAGGATCTCCCAAGTATGAGAGGAACTCGAGGATCGGCTTCAAAATCAACAACAACAAAGTCGGTAGGAAAATGGAAATTCCCAACTTTGACAAAAATATCTTCGGCGAGTCCTTTAGGACGAGTAATCGATCGGTCCGCTAACTCTAAAGTCATCCGAGTTGGTGTAAGTTCCGGCAGAGAAAGCTTTTTCCAAATAGAAAGAGGCATAAGATTTATGCTTGCGCCAAGATCGGCCAAGGCGTGACATACATCCATTCCTGGGAAATTACATGGAATAAGAAACTTGTCGGGATCTCCAAGCTTTTCGGGAAGCTTTTTGAGGAGCATCGCCGAGCAATTCTCGTTCAACGGTATCTTAGCTAACTCAAGCAACTTTTCCTTATTCATGAGCAAACTCTTAATCGTAGGAGCAAATCTTGGCATCAAAAGTAAAGCATCCGCGAAACTAATGTCGAAGCGCAAATCTTGAAAGATTTGGAAGATCTTCTCCATTTGATTCGAAGCTTTGTCACGGGACTTTTGATCATCACGTCGTGAAGGATATGGAATATTTGGCTTAGGTAAACTCTTCGGAATATCGGATTCCGGAATGGGAGTGGTTTTAGGCAAAGTCTTTGGAACATCGGGTTCCGAAATAGAAATGGGGATAACCGGAGGTGGGATTTGAGCGGTACTTCCTTGGAAATTTGTTTGCTCTTTATCCGTTGTCTCCTCGGTTTCTCGTTCCACTACCTTTTTAGGAGAAGGATTAGTAGGAATCGAGGGTCCCTCGTAAGCAACACCACTTCGAGTAGTGATCGCTTTCATCTCACCCTTCGGGTTTGGAATGGTATTACTCGGAAGAGTACCCGAAGTTGAGGCTTGGTTTTGAAACAATCCACAAATCATGTTTTGCAAATTATTTTGAAAAGTAGTTTGTTGATTCATCATGACGGCTTGTTGAGATTTTATCGTGTTTTGAATTTCATTCTTAAGGTCTCCTTTCAACGAGTTGATTTGATTTTGCATGTTTCTCAACATTTGATCGTTATTCCTCTTGTAACTTGAAAAATCATTTGAAATCTCTTGTTGAACTTGATTATTAGGCACTTGAAACGGTTGGTTTTGAAATCCTTGGTTTTGAAAATTTGGAGCATGATTATTTTGAGCTTGAAAACCTTGATTTCCATGAAAATTATTTCCCCGATTAAAATTATTCCCTTGAACTTGATTCTGATTAAACCTATTTTGACCATTGTTTTGCACCGGAGCAAAACCTGGTGGTGCCATTTGATTACTAACACGGTTTGGAGGGTTAACTTGATTGTAAGTACCCGTGGTCGCACAAACACTAGCCTGATTGTTATCGGTAGCCGGACAATTATACCAAGAATGAGCACCACCACAAGTAACGCAAGATTCCTCAACCGCCTTAACCGGAGCGGGAGTGACAACTTTCTTAGAAACAATCTCGACTAAGGTCGAAAGTTGATCCGCAAGCTTATCAATTCTTTCATCCGTTTTACTAGAAGTAGCATTCATCCTAGAAGCATTTGATCTATTTCGTGAATAACGAACTTTTGATTTATTCTCAATTATGTTTAAAGCCTCTCTAGTCGTCTTACTCAAAAGATTTCCACCCTCCGTGGCATTTAAGGAGTCTTGTTCATTCTCATTTAAACCGTTGTAAAAGGTATCAACTTGAGTTAACTCCGTAAATTCGTGATGGGGACAAGCTCTAAGCAACTCCTTAAATCGTTCCCACGCTTCACTAAAAGTTTCCTCAAATTTTTGTGTAAACCAAGAAATTTCATTCTTTAAGTGAGTGGTTTTCGAAGGAGGGAAAAATTGATTCACAAATTTGGTCACGAGATCCTCCCAAGTCAAGATTGAATTTGGTGGTCCTTTCTCGTACCAAGTTTTAGCGGCTCTCTCGAGCGAATATGGAAACATCATCGTTAGGCACATTCCTAAATCGTAAAGTCGAGGTAATCCTTTTGAAACTATTAATATGAGCATGAGGATTTTCACTCTCATGACCGTAAAACGGATTCGCTTGAACTAGTTGAAGCAAATTCGTTTTGATCTCAAAATGATCCGCATTAATTTTCGGTAAAACAATAGCTTCTCCGTACCCTTCCGTGGGTGCTCGGAGTAGCTCTTCCATTGTACGTTCCGTCATTGGTGCAACAATAGTACGAAGCTTGGGTTTGACTATGTTTGGAGCACGTCCTTTATTTTGACGTCTCGGAATGGTGACGTTTGAATTATTTGGAAAATAAGAATTTCTAGTGCGCATGCACTAAACAAACAAATGAAATGAGAAAAGAAACGAGAAAAAGAAATATTTTTGTTTACCGAATAATCAACAAACTTAGGGTAACTCTCTTAAGTAAAATAAATTTTACAAAAGAGGTGCGCCTTTTTCGTAAGTGACACAAACGGTAAATTTTTTGAATCTTTGGTTCGGGAACTTATTAATGGATAATACCTCAATTGAAGGTATTATTTGTTGGTGTTCTTTTACCAACTTGGTAATTTTTTATATTCACAAATTAACGAGAAGAATCGGAAAATTCGGAAGAGCAAATATTTTTGTCTTTTTGTTTTTAAACTTTTACTTATACTAAAAAGAAAAGAAAAATATTTTTTACTTTTTATATTTTTTTTATATTTTTGATTTTCTTAAAAGCGTAACTTTCGAAGACGAAAGGTTCTCCAAATCACGATCGACAAACTTCAAACGAAAGAATCTTAATCACAAATCCCCGGCAGCGGCGCCAAAAACTTGATGCGTAAAGTTTTATACACGTATAATAATATAATAAGTATAGAAAATTACCAAACTACCCTTGAGGACAAAGGAAGAAAGGAAAATTCTCACAATTATATATAATAATACGTATATTTACCGGTAAGTGATTACCGGGTCGTATTCCTCCAAGATTTATGAAATTGAGACCACGTTTGTTGTTTGGACAATGATTTGAATTGGTTCGAAGAAGATTTGTTTTCTAAAATCCTAAAAGTGAGCAAATTAAAGGACAATTAAACTAAACTTTAATAACGGGAAATTAAACTTTAACTAAAAACGCAAATCGAGAACCCTAAAAGGTGATTAAACCCCTAAATTTCCAAAATTAAACCTAAAATGAATTTTCCCTTTTAATAGACTCTAATTGACTAAAAAGTAAGTTTAAAGAAAACTAGAACAAAAACGGAATTGAAATGAGCATAAAAACACGAAAAACGTGAACGGAAACGAATCCCGTTCTTTAAAAATTGAAATTTTACAGTTTTAACCCTACGAAAGCAAAACTAATTTTCCTAGAAACTTTATGATAAAAGAAAATTTTCTAAAAAAGAATTATATTTTTTTGATTATTTTTCTATTTTTATGATTTTTTAAAGTTTTTAATAAAAATAAATGTTTAAAAATACTAAACTAAATATAAAAATTCTGAAAAAATTATAGAATGTAGCTTGAACTAAGAGGAATCTAAGAAAAATAAGTTGGGAAACACAACTTATCGAATAAGCTGTGTAATAAGCTAAAACAACTTATTATAATAAATAGGCTAAAATGTATATAAAAGATAAATGATGCAAAAGAATACCGGATGAGCTATTGTAGCACAATGGTTTAGCGTGTGGGTGTTAAAACACTTTGTGAAGGTGGTAGAGGTCCCGAGTTCGAGCCTTGCTCACCCAGGGCTTCCCACTTTCCTAAGTGTTTTAATATTTTCATTTTTTTATAACTTTTTAAAACTCTTAAAAATAAGCAACTTTTGTAAAACAACTATTTTTATAAACTAAGAAAATGGTTAACACGTTGGGTCTTTGAGGGAGAGGTCGTGGGTTCTAGTCTGGCAACACACCGCTTTTTGATATTTTTTTATTTTTGCTTTTTATAAAAAACTGAAAATTGAAATTTAAAGAAGACTAATTTTTAAGCAACTTTAAAACTGACATTTTGTCTAAAAATAAAAAATAAGCTCTAAACATCTATAAAAGCGTCCACAAAACAAAGAGGTTGAGCTTAAAAAGCTTTGTTGGCACTTAAAAGCTTGCAAAAGCTTAAATATAAGCTTAAATTTCAAACCAAAAGCTGTTCTAGAAACCTTAGGATGCAAGAAAGCTAATTATGAAAAGCTAAACTAACTAAAAACACTTTAAGATTTCTAAATCTAGGATTAAAGACAGCAAACTCAGAAAAAGAAACTAAAAGTTCAAAAATCAAACAAGCTAGCAAGAGCAATAAGCTATGACATAAGCTGAACTTTTGGAAACTAGACAAACTACATATAAGCTATTAATATTATGCATAAAATCTATTCTTATAAGCTAAAAATCTAAGTTTAAATGCTAAGTCCTAATTACTACTGTTTTTGGCTTTTTGAGATTTTTAATGAAATTTAAAGCTAAATTACCCTAAGATTTTAAGCTATAAATGAAAAACAAGCTTTAAACTAACTAATTCTATATGAAATCTAAGAGCTTATGGAAATTTAGACTCTAAACCCTAAAAACACTTGGTTAGGTAGTAACTATGGTTACTACTGCTGGTGCAAATGACCAAGAGGGCAAAACAAAGTTGCAGGCAACCAAGGTTGTTTCTACTGCACTAGTTACACTCAATGAGTGTTAATACACTTTAAACAAGCAAATACTACACCTAGAAAAGATAGGATCAAAAAGTCTCAAAAATCTAAAGGAGCAAAAGCTCCCCTGGTGCTGAGACAAGAAATTTAAGCCATAAAATTATTTTAAACCTAAACTAATCATTCAAACATACTCAAAACCTTATCAATTATCAATATCAAACTATCCAAAGAAAAACCTCTAAGTTTCTTTGACTTTTGAGGGTCAAATAGCACTAATCCAAACACCCCTCTAGCTTTTGACAGATTTCATTAAGTCTTATATTTTGAAATCTAATTAACAAAACCTAAATACCAGATATTAACTAGCTTAAAACATACTTATCAAACTCAAATCACCAACTAAATAAACTAGAATTAAGAATCTAAGAACTAAACTAATTATTTTTGGTTTTTCATGCTTTAATGGCAGTTATGAACAAAACTAATAATCCCAATATAACTAAGAGCTTAAAAACAGATAAACAAATATGATTGACAAGTAAATTAAGATAAGCAAAAGCACAAATAAGCAATTAGTAAGCAGATAAGCAAATCTAATAAGCTAATAAGCAATCATAATATAGAAAGTTCAAGAACAAAGGATTTTAAATTAAAACATACAAAAAGCTTCAGCTACACAGTAAGCTATTAGGCTCAAATGAGCTATCGACAACTCTGCTTGTCAAAGATCAGCCATAAAGTCCATGGAGGCTCATCCCATCTAGCTCCCTTCCATGAGCTTTTAAGTCCAAATATCAAAAGTAATTAGCTGATTTTAAAGTTTAAAGTAGATTAAAACCTTTATAAGCTCAAATCCAAGCTTATAGACTTGGATGAGCTAAAATGAGCTTATTGTGAGCTTATGAATCATTTTCTTGTGATTTTTGATATTTCCGTACCTGCACACACAAAACACAAAAACAAGCATATATTTGCCATTTTTAGTCTGTTTTGGGTCATTTAGGGACATTTTTAGTGTTAACGGATATGTGTATTTTACACTTATTAAAATTCCCCAAACTAAACGATTGTGTGTCCTCACGCAATATCACATGCCTTATAACCAAATACCTTGAAACTTCCCCAAACTAAACCTTTGAAAAGTAGCAAAGATTTTTATTGAGAGAGCTAAGAGATCACAAGTTATAAAACACCCAATTTCCCATTTTCAAAGATTTTTTATTTTTATGATTTTTCTTGATATATTCCTAACTACAACTTATTTGTGTTGACATAATGTATTGTTTTCATTACCTCATTGGTAATTTTAAGGATCATAGAACAAAAAGCACAAATAAGTGTCTAAAAGATAACTTCATCATTCCCGATTTTTCACTTTTCCCATACTAAGCTTAAAAATAAGATCACCGTTAAGTACGAGCTAAGATGCTAAGACTACTTATAATTACAACTTGTGAATTTCTCTTCCCGACATAAATCATATATTTAAGTGTGTGTGCTCGGATTAATTTAAACCATTAAATCCACATATTTAGATAGTTGAAATCCGACCAAGCTTTACACATGGGCCTTTTGGGCTAATATGTTAATCACTTAGTAAGATCACAACTTAAAGCAAACAAAAACCTCCTTAGCTAAGACATCGTTGGTTCACTTGCCCCATGAAATGACTTTCTTCTCTAGCATCCCACCGTCATCGGGTAAGTGCTAAGGCTTTTGACACCCCATCCGGAGAATAATAATCGTGACGCATAAACTTCCGATGAAAAAGCCTTGTAGACTTTTGCAAACCTTAGTTCAAAAGAATACCTTGGTTTTAGAAAAGAAAACTTTTACTATTTATTTTCTAACTTGCAACATTATTATTTACTATTTACATTATTAGGCTAGGAATCGGTATCACTTTTCTTTCGACGACACATCGGCCACGCCTCCGACAAGAGCTCGTGTACTTATTATGATACTGACCCTAAATATACATCCTCCATCCTTTCATTCGATGTCACATCGGGAGCGAACCTACAAATGCCCATGTACTTTATTGCGATGGAGTTTGTATATTAAGTATTAACACTAAGGATTTATAACTTGCATCCTTTTTATTCACCAACTACATTTTATTTTATTTTATATTAATTAACACATTATTTTTGCAAATAGAAAAATTTCGTTTTAGAAAACCAAAGTATAAACTTGAACTAAAATTCTTATTTACAAATGATGTTTGACTTCATCATCGATAAAGCTTTTTCTCTGAATATGTTGATTAGACTTTTAAGAGCAAAACTCTAATTTGTAAAAATTAAAGAGAACACGTATAATTAATCATTTTAAGAACTTTCGGGGAAGAAAAACCACAAGTTATTCTTATAAGCCTTTAAGTTTTCCAAATAAACTTTGTTTAGCATCCTAATTCGTAATCAACACTATCATCTCTTATTCTTTGCAATTTAAAATCTCTAATAAAGAAATTCGCAAATACTTAGCCTATATAAAATTCAACTCGGCATATTTAAAATCTACTTGAGATTAGCACAAGTCTTCATTTACTAACGATTCAAGTCTAGCATGTTTAAAGTCTACATGAGACTAGCACAAACTATCATCATTAATTGTTAAGGGAGAAAGCTAGAACTCTACACGTTCGATCGGGTCAAAAATTACTTCTTATTCTTACCAACGGAAAACCTACATTCGTGTCTTAACACTTATTTTGTTTTATTTTCAACTACTAATATTTTTTATTTTTTTCATTTTTTTCCTACAAATAAGATCTTAAAATTTTAAAATTTTTGCTATTTTTGTGGGAAAACGGGTACGTGAGAACAAAACAATAAGCAGACAACATCAAATCGATAGATTCCCTCCCCAAACTAAAACGAAACATTGTCCTCAATGTTTAAAGGCGGGTCTCTACGTAAATCTAAGCCGTTTATGAATTATGCAAAGATAAACGTGAATCGATAAGATGAAAGGATATCGGATTTCCCCAAACTAATTTCAAACAAAGGATAGGAAGCTCGAGTGAAACGGGATATAACACCGGACACGAGAGGCTTCAGAAATTGTTGGATCAATCCTGCAAAAATCACAACAAACAACAAACAACAAGAAACGGTAGAGGATAGCCACAACACATCACAAAAATAGAAAGAAATTGGATAAGCATGAGGTGAACTTCCACAAAGCGGCTTGTTTTTAGTCACTGAGTCACAAGCTCGACTCGATCCCTGAATTTAGTTCTCCTTAGGGAGAGTGTGGAGATCCGGGACTACCTTAGGTGGTATGTCCCCTCCGAAGTAATGTTTCATACGGTGACCATTTACTTTGAAATTTGGGCCATCGGGTTGAGATAATTCCACTATTCTGTAAGGAAAAACTTGAGCGATAGTGAATGGTCCCGACCAACGAGTTTTAAGCTTTTTGGAGAATATCTTTAACCGGGAGTTGAAGAGTAAAACTTGATCACCAACATTGAAGATTCGATTCTTGATCTTTGAGTCGTGAAGCTTCTTCGTCTTCTCCTTGTAAATTAATGAATTCTCATAAGCATGATCTCGAAGCTCATTAAGTTCATTTAGTTGCAGCTTCCGATGATCACCCGCGGTTTGGAGGTCGAAATTTACATGCTTAAGAGTCCAATACGCTTTGTGTTCCAATTCGACTGGTAAATGACAAGACTTTCCATAAACGAGCTGATAATGTGTGCATCCGATTGGTGTTTTGAAAGCGGTTTGGAATGCCCACAAAGCATCGTCTAGCTTGTCAGACCATGAGGCACGGTTTTCTCCTACCATCCTTTCAAGAATACGCTTAAGACCACGATTTGGACACTTTAATTGACACTCTGTTTGAGGGTAGTAGGTAACTAAAACGATGTGTGCCTCTCATATTTAGACACTCACTTTGGCAAATAGATCAATTCAAAGTGGGTTCCACGATTGTTTTTATAGCTCTCGGTGTTCCAATGGGCAAAAAGAGACTTTAAAAATTTCACAACTACACGGAGCATCGTTGTGGGGAGCGCCTTTGCTTCAACCATTTTGAAAGGATCGTCGACTTGCTACAAGGTTCATACATTATTTCCCTTTGGGATAACGAAAAAGGTCCACATAAAATCACTACCCTCATATGTCGAAGATTTCACAAACCTTGCGATAGCGTTTTAAGGCATTTCATCACGTTTGAGAATTTTTACTTGTCGTTGGCAGTATATATGATTTGATCCATTGAATGCGCATCTTGATATATAGTGGGCAAAGAAACCGGCAATCAAATACTTTTCGAGCGGTGAGATTGGCACTATGATGGCCCCGGTGGGGTGTGTGGTCCCTTTCATGACAAGCCTTGAGGATTTCAAGTGCTGTGTCCATGTACACTCCTACGAAATGATTTGATCCGCTCATATACAAAAGGTGGTTATGGAGCATCACTAGAAACTATGTTTTACGTCTTTGAAAAATTTCCTCTTTTGTGAGTCTGACATCCCTTTTATGATATTAATTAACCCGCATGGTAGTTTGCAAAATCAGCAAACCATGGGGTACTTCCGTTTGATATAACTCCAAGAGTTTCTAAAGGAAAATGTTCGTTAATGTCTTTGTTTTCCAAACATCTTTGTGAGGATTCTCGGTCTTGATAATAATCGGGCGGCTAGATTTTCACGTCTTTCTTGTCAAGAATGGTGAGATCCGAAATCTTGTAAGAGTACACAGCCATCGAAGTAAACCTTGGCTTGGATCTTGTTGTTTCATGAGGTATTTCAAAGCGGATGTGGTCGGTATAAACATGCTTTTAGAAAGACAAGATATAGCCGAATACTTTCATGCATACACTACGACGTGATCTCCTTCCCTGTTGTAGTGTATGAATTTGAGCTTCGGTTATCGTCTTTACTAGCATAATGATCGGTTGAAATGCTTCGTCTTACGTTGTCAAGAACCGCCACATCGCAAAATCGCTTGCATCACGCATTAATTCGATGGTAGGTTCCAATCCGGGACAAACTAAGATCAGGAGTTTCGGTAAGATCTTCTTAAGGGTTTCGAAAGCATTGATTACAATCTTGAGAACATACAAAAGGGGAAGGGGGTGGTTGGGATTTTTTATTCCCCCCCCCCCCCCCACCTTCCCCCAAGTGTGTCTTTTTCGAGAAGTGAGTTATTGGTCTAGAATCTTGGAAAAGTCTTGAATGAAACCGACGGTAAAATCTCGCATGACCATAGAACACTTCTATCTTTGACGGTAGAAAATCGGTGAGGGAGTTGTAGCAAATCAACATCGAATTTTGCTTCGGTCGACCTCAATTCGGTCTTAGATATCTTATAACCTAAAACACAATACTTCTCTTTTACACATGAAATTTGGACATTTTCCCAAGTAAGGACAAGATTGTGTCTTCTCTTCTTTTTAACATTGTTCAAGATTAGAAAGAGATGAATCAAAACTTCACAAAAACGGAAATATCATCCATAAACACTACATTGGTCTTTTCTATCATGTCAGGACAATTCGCCATCATACAACGTTGAAAGGGTCATCCAGTGCGCATTAATAATCCAATGCATTCGACACGATAAGCAATGTACCATACCGGGCACGTAAAAAGTATTTTCTCATGATCATGAGGATCAATTGGAATATGAAATTACCCAAAAAACCATTAAGAAAAGTAGAATTCATTGCCGGCTAAACGTTTTAGCATTTCGATCCATGGACGGGAGAGGAAAGATTGATCTTTTGAGTCGCTTGTTTAAGCTTCCTATAATCGATAGTTACTCTTTCATCCGGTAACTAGTCGTGTAGGAATTAATTTCATTTCTCTTCATTTGCAACGCATGGTACATTCCTCCCTTTTTAGGAACACAATGGATTGGACTAACCCACGGCTGTCGGAGATCGGGTATATCATTCCAACATCAAGAAGTTTAATCACTCCTTTTAATGACCTTCATGAATTTTTGGGTTCACCGTCTTTGGACTTGCACCGATGGTTTACAATAGTCTTCCAATTCAAAATTTTCTAGTTACATAAACGAGGGTCAATACCCATTGATATCTGTTATTTTCAAGCATATGGCAGTTTATGAGAATTTAAGAATATTAATGAGAGCTTCTTTTTGATCGTTTTTTAAACCTTTTTCTATGATGACGGGTAACTTATCGTTTTCTTCCAAGAAAGCATATTCTAAATGAGATGGTAAGTCTTTTAATTCCAATTCCGGAGGCTCTTCAATTGAAGATTTTGCCTCGGTAACTTCACTTTGCTTAAGGTCCATCGGAGGAAGTTGAAACGGGTCATCATTTAACAATTGTTCAAGCACATAAATGTCTTCCTCCGGATCACAATCATCATGATCACTTTCCAAAGAGTTGATTTGTCAACTAAGTCAAGCATCGATTTCTTCCAAAGTAAATTCGGAAGTAAACGGCTCGGATGTCGAAGTGGGATTGCCACTTGAAAAATCATCATTAGGAAATCCTAACAATTCCGGAACATACTCCTCACAAATTTCATCAATGATGTTAATTTGGTTTATTGATTTATCATTCGTAGAGGAATATTTCATGGTTTGGTCTAAATTGAAAGTGACGGCTTCGTTGTCAACATGGAGGGTGATTTCTCCTTCGTAAACGTCAATTAAGGTACGATCGGTTTTCAAAAATGACCTTCGAAGTATAAGAGGTACTCGGGGATTAGCTTCGAAATCGACAACTACGAAATCAGCGGGAAAGTGGAATTTTCCAACTTTAACGTAGACGTCTTTGGCTAAACCCTTAGGGTAAGTTATGGATCGGTCCGCTAACTCTAAAGTCATTCAAGTCGGTGAAAGTTCGGGCTAAGAAAGTTTTTTCCAAATTGAAAGGGACATTAGATTTAATGGCTCGCACCAGGGATCGCCAAGGCGCTAACATTCTCATTCACGGAAATTCACAAGGAAATAGAAAGTTTACCCGGATCTCATAGCTTTTCGGGAAGCTTTTTAATGAGCATCCGAGCAATTCTCGTTCATGAATTTTTACTACATTCGAGCAACAACTTTTCTTAATTATTAACAAATACTAAATCGTAGAGCAAATCTCGGCATTAAAAAACAAAGCATCCGCAAAACTTATATCAAAATGCAAAATCTTGAACAATTTGACAAAATCTTTTCTTTTGGTATGAAGCTTTTTCTCGATTCTTTTGATTGTCTCGTCTTGAAGGGTAAGGAATGTTTGCCTTAGGTACCGTCTTCAGAATCTCGGGTTCCGGTATCGGAGTCGATTTTGGTAAAGTCTTCGGAATCTCGGGTTCCGGAATTGGTTTAGGGATAACCGGAGGTGGGATTTGAGCGGTACTTCCTTGGAAATCATTTTGCTCCTCATCCATTATTTCCTCGGTCTCTCGTTCCTACTACCACTTTTTCAGAGAAAGGTTTATTTGGATTCAAATGGTCCCTCGTAAGCTACACCACTTCGGGTAGTGATTGCTTTCATCTCGCCCTTCGGGTTAGGAATCGTATTACTCGGAAGAGTACCCGAAGGTGAGGCTTAGGCTTGTAAGAATCTACTTAAACATGTTTTGAAGTTATTTTGCACGTGTTTTGAAAAGCATTATTTACTCATTCAAAGCCGGTTTTGTGGATTTTGATGGTATTTGAATCTCGTTCTTTAACTCTCCTTTCATCGAAGTGATTTGGTATTGCAAATTCCTAATCGTTTGATCATTAGACTTCTTGTAATTCGAAAAATCATTTGAAAAATCGTTCACTTGATTATTAGGCACTTGAAACGGTTGATTTTGAAACCTTGGTTTTGAAAATTCGAAGCTTGATTAACTTGACTTGAAAAAACCTTGTTTTTGGAAAATTGTTCCCTCGATTGAATTTATTCCCTTGACCTTGATTGTTATAATTCCTATTTTGACC
Organism: Tanacetum coccineum; assembly: GCA_026074375.1. NCBI lineage: Eukaryota > Viridiplantae > Streptophyta > Magnoliopsida > Asterales > Asteraceae > Tanacetum > Tanacetum coccineum. The sequence continues at coordinate 50,504 of BQNB010014101.1, read as the reverse complement.
TTAATTTTGCACCGGAGCAAATCCAGGTGGTGACATCTGATTATTAACTCGATTTGGTGGGGCTTGTTGATTATAAGTTCCCGTGGTTGCACAAAACATTTTGGTTATTATTGATAGCTCGGACTAATTATACCATGCCTGAGCTCACCTCACAAGTTACCAATTTTCTAACCGCCTTATCCGGTGCGGGAGGGACAACAAACCTTTTAGAAAACAATCTCGACTATGGTCAGTGATCCGCAAGTTTATCATTCGTTTATCCGTTTTGCTAACATTTTCCCATAGATTTAACCATAGAAGCATTTGTTTTTATTTCTCGATTAACGCACTTTGACTTGTTTTATAATTATATTCAAAGCTTCCCTAGTAGTCTTACTTAACAAATTACCACCCGCCGCGGCATTTAAGGAGTCTTGTTCGTTCTCGGTTAAACCATTATAAAAGGTATCAACTTGAGTTAACTCTGAAAATCCGTGGTGAGGGCAAGATCTAAGCATACCCTTAAAACGTTCCCAAAGCTTCACTAAAAGATTCATCGAATTCTTGTGAAAAACGAGAAATTTTGTTCTTAAGGTGAGTGGTTTTTGAAGGGGGAAAAATTGGTTAACGAACTTGGTAACGAGATCGTCCCAAGTTTTGAAATGAAATCGGAGGTTCTTTCTTTCGTACAAGTTTAGCGGCTCCTCGAGCGAATACAGGAAACAGCTGAGATTAATCACATTCATTAGCACATTTCCTAAATCGTAAGGTCGAAGTAATCCTTTTGAAACTATTAATATGAGCATGAGGATTTTCATTTTCTAAACCATGAAACGGGTTCGCTTGAACCAATTGAAGCAAATTAGTTTTGATCTCAAAATGATCGGCATTGATCTCGGGTAAAACAATAGCTTCTCCGTAACCCTCGGTGGGTGCACGGAGTAATTCCTCCATAGTTCGATCCGCCATCGCAACTATGGTTTGTCCGGGAATTGGCTCTTCTAAATTACAAGGTTCAACAACAACCGGAAGGGTTTGTTGTTGTTGACGACGGTTACGGTTACGAGTTTGCGAACGAGTGCGCATGCACTTAAAAAGAGAGAATTAAAAAGGAAAAATCTAAAATTTAAAGAAAAATTTTACACTAATTTTAATTTTAATTTTTTTTTTGGATTTTTTTAAATTTTTTTTATTCACAACAAATTTTAACGGTTACACGAAAGAAACTTAAACCAAATAATCAACTACTTCACGGTAGCTCTTAAAAATTGCTTTTTAAGGTGAGCCGTATTTCGTAGAGACACAAATGGCAAGTGTTAAATCTTTGGTTCGATTTGGGAACTTTTCAAGTTCACCGGGAAATTATTTTGTAATACATCAATTGAAGGTATTTCTATGTGGTGTTCTTTAACAACTTGGAAACAACTCAAAAAGCTCAAAAACAAAATAAGCTCAAATGCTCAATAAGCTATATTAGAAACTCAGCTTTTGAAAACTACTTTACCTATATATAAGCTAAGAAACCAAATCATAAAAACCTATGCTATAAGATAGAATATTATAATCTAAAAAGCTAAAATTTTAAACCTACTGTTTTTAGACTTTTTGGATTTTCATGACTTTTGACAGCAAATTAATCTAAGAAATTAAGCTAATAATTGAAGAGCAATACTTAATTTACACTATACTATACCTAAACTATAAGCTAGAAGAAATTAAGCCCTAAGATCCTAAAGTAACTAGCCTAAAATTGACCCTAAAGTAACAGCAGTACTAACTGCTGTTAGTACTGATGTACTTGGCAAAAGGCAAGCAACAATTGTGCAGGTTTCCTAGAGGGATAACCTGCACTTAGACACTCTTATTGAGTGTGTACAAACTCAAAACAAGCAAGAACCAAGCCTTAGATGGCTTGGTTCAATAATTTGCACAAGTGAAACTATGAAAATTCCCCTGGTGCAGGAACACTAAAATAAGCTCAAACTCTTTTAATTTTTAAACACTAACTTGTGAAAACTCTTTTCCTAATGTTTTTAACTGAAATCAAAGCTGTCTCAAAAGGTTTGCACAAAAACTTTTGACTTTTGATAGTCAAATAAGCTTAAACCAAACACCCCTTTAGCTCTTGACAGATTTCATTAAGACTTAAGAATTTGAAATCTATTGATTAATCCTTAACAACCAGATTACTAACAGCTTATAACCAACTTATTTAACATGATTTAACAACTGATTAAGCAAAATTCTAGGATCTACACTAATTTAACTAATATTTTTGGATTTTTTAGATTTAATGACAGAAACTAAAAATCTAAGATTAATAACTATAAAGCTTAAAACAGATGTAAACTAATAACTATTAAGCACAATAAGAGAACAAAAAGCATAATTAAGCAGATAAAATAAGCAAATAAGCAGTTTATACTATTAAGCAAATTTAAGTATAGAAAATTAAATGGAAAACAAAGGAAACTTACTAAAACCTCTAGCTGAACAAGAGGACCCAATGAAGGGCAGCTACAAGCTCTCCTAGCTTATGAATAAGCTAGGAGTAAAGTCCTTGGAGATCCTTCCATTTTAGATCTCCCTTCCAAAAGCTTTTGAACCCAAATTAAGCAAAGGTAAATAAGTACTTAAGCTAGTTTTAGATATTAAGTATGATTAAGACCAAGTTAAGCTCAAATCATGAGCTTAAAGACTCATGAGAGCTGTTGAGCTTATAGGAGCTTATGAGCATTTAGCTTAAAAAATGAAAAAGAGAGAGAGCTTATGAATGTAAATACTGAATTTCATTAACAAAAGAAACTGATTACATTACTTTAAAAAGAGATCACAAAACATTTAAGGAAATTACATTTAGCTAAAAACGAAATTTTAAGCTACCTAAAAGCTACTAAAAAACTAGATGTGTGTGTGTGTGAGGTGAGAGCCTATTTATAGCCGATCCCTGAAGCTTCTAGGTCTTGCTTGATGCCCACGCTCCAATCAATCCCAGCCAATCATTTCTTCAATCATTTGAGGGCTATTGTAAGCCGTTGGATCAAATGTGGATGCTCAAGGATTGCCAAGCTGTCATTCTCATGATGTGACAGCTTGTGCTAGTTTACTGAGTGAATGTAGTGCAAATTCCTCATTCCTTTGTGCTTTCTCTATAGCCACGTGGCTTTGATGCTTGGGTAGACAAATGAAAGCCCTTGATATTACAAATTTGACCCTGCCATCTTGTTAACGATCCCATGAATTGTTTAAATCACCCTTTAATTTGGAAAAGCCCTTTGATTTTGACTGTGGGTAAAGATGGGGACGACGGGTGAATAGTAACCATGGCTTCACGCCTTTTTAAACTATAAAACGGGTAAAAGTTGTTTGAACTTTGGGAGAATGACACAAATGGTCCTTGTGGTTGTAGTGTAAAAGGTGTAGTGTAAAAAAAGAGTTTAGGAAATAGCAAGAATGGCCCTTGGAGTTTAATGAAAAGGGGATTGGGCTAGGAATTGGGCTTTTGGATCTGGGTGAGGCCCATTTAGGGTTTAAGGGACTATTTTTGCATCTTTTGAAACTTGAAGGGCTATTTTGAAACATTTTGGGTTTTGTTGACTTCTGTTGACCAAGATTGACTGGAGTTGACTGTAGATTTGACTTTTTCTGGCTTTTGTTCACTCTTCCGTTCTTGTGTCCTTGTTTGCCCGTTTTTGACGGTTTTCATGTGACTTTTCATATATCCGTACCTGCACACACAGAACACAAAAACAAGTATATTTTTGCCATTTTTCACTGTGTTTTGGGTTTAATTGGGTAATTTTAAGTACAAACGGATATGTGTATTTTACACTTATCAAGACTATAAAAGGTAAGTTTTACATGTAAAACTTATGAAGGTTCGTACTATTTGCTGTTTGGGCCGAGTGGTCAGATTTATCGACAATTTTGAAAAGTCTCCCTCTGTGAACTTCGCTTATCATGTGAGGACCCTGCCATACCTGTGTGCCTCATGTATTACTTTGTGAAAGTAAAACGAAGTCTCCAATCTTATAAATGGAGTGACTACTCCTTTCACTATGGTGCCTGCGGAGCTTACTTCGATAGTAGGCCTCTTCGATTGAAGCTATTTCCTTGTTTCCTATTCTCTTGTCGACTTCCTTTATCCTTCCACTATCATCTTTAGCAACATCATGTTCGGGTATAGGTATTATAGCCTCGAAGCCATAAGTTAGGCTAAACGGTATCTCCTTTTGGCTATTTCTTGGAAGCGTTATATGTACCCACAGTACTTGAGCAAGATCATCCACTCATCCTTGTTGACTTCGAGCCAATTGTTTTTCGATATGGTTTATTATTTCCATATGCACCGTAATAGGAAAGAAGGATGGTGTGACTTTTAATCCTTTGCAGAGATCTGTGAAAATTCCTTCTCGAAAATGTTTCTCATCCTTCGAGCTGATTGTTCGTGGCACTCCAAATCTACACACTACGTATTCCCATACAAATCTTTCTGCATGCCTTCCGTTTATAACGGTCAGAGTTTTTGCTTCCAACTATTTTGTGGAGTGTTCTATGGCCATTGTCAAGAATTTAAAACCTCCAGGAGCTGTTGGCAGAGGTCCTAGGATGTTAACTCCCCAATAACTAAATGGCCATCCACTTCCGGCTGTTATTGCACTGCTTTCTGCTACTTTCCTTATCGCAGATTGTTACTTGCATTTCTCGCAATCTTGAAGTACATTTGTAGCATCTCGGTGCATTGACGGCCAGTAATACCCTTGCTTCGTGATCCTGACAACCATTGATCGGGGTTCTACGTTGAAGCCATAGGAACCTTCGTGTACCTCCTTTATGATTTCATCAGCCTGTGGTGAAGCTACACAGCGAAGCCATAGGGTATAGAAGTTTTGTACAGGTTTCCTCTAATCAGCTTGTATTGAGGTGCCTTGACCCTGATCTTCCTAGATTCTTTTGGGTCCTCCGGTAATAGACCACTTACTAAATACTCGTGGATAGGAGTCATCTAGCTTTTTCCTTCCTTAGTTTCAACCTGTAGGATCTCTTTCTCTTATATTGACCATTTCGATAGGACTTCGACCAGCACTTCCTTAGTAAGATGTTCAAAGGTCATCGAAGCCAGCTTGCTTACTGCGTCAGCTTTTTTTATTTTGGTTCCTTCGGATATGCTCGATCATGTAGCTATCGAAGCCCTTCAAAGCCTCTTTAGTCTTCTATAAGTATTCTCTGATTGTTGGTTGCTTGGCTGCGTAAGTACCTTTTATTTGATTTACCAGCAACTGTGAGTTTACAAAGATTGCTAGGCTTATAATTTCCATTTCCTGTGATATTCGCAACCCAGCCAATAGTGCTTCGTATTCTACTTCGTTGTTTGTTATTTCGAATCCGAAGCATAGGGAATAAGTATATTCTTTTCCCTCGGGGTTTGTTAGCATTAGTCCTGCACCAGAACCGTCAGAGCTCGCAGCTCTATTGGTAAAGAATTTCCATTTGTAGCTTAGCTCTGTTTTTGTCGATTTTGTGTCTGCCTTCTCTTCTGCTTTCTTTTTGTTATCTTCAAGGGGCACTTCGAACAGGAAATCTTTAGGTGTTTTATCGCCCCTTTCTTGGAACACAATGTCATGTTCTCCTAACTCGATTGCCCATTTAGCCACTCGTCTTGATTTTTTAGGTTTACTTAGCCTCTGTTTTATAGGCGAATTCATCAGGACTGTTATCATATGTGCCTAAAAGTACCTTTGTAACCTCCTTGCTGCATGTACCAATGCTAGTATGAGCTTTTCCATTCCTAAGTAGTTAAGTTCACCCCCCTGTAGAACTTTACCTATAAAGTAAATAGGGACCTGTTGATATATGAGAAATCACATATCCTTTCTATATCAAAAATGTCCCTAAAAATATAAAATTATGCATAAAATGCTTGTATATTGCTTGTTTTATCTTTGTAATTGTGTAGGTACGGATATTACAAATAACACAAGAAAACGGTCAAAAAACCAGACAAACACGGACACAAGAACGGAAAAGAGTGCACAAGAGCCAGAGATTTGATTGCTGAGAGATCAAATGGTCAACATAAAGTCAACTCTTGGTCAACCACAAAAAGATAAAACCCCAAAAATACCAAATCAATCCTTAATGTTAAATCAAATCTCACCAAAGTCCCTAAAGCCCTAACACCGTTATCTCTTTATAATATAAGAGATAACAGTCGTTATCCCTTTATAACTTAACCCTTATAACCCAACCCAAAATAATTAACCTTAGCCCATTACCCTTTTAAACCGAGCCCAAGTCAACACCCCCTTTTTAACCCTTAGTCAAACAAACAAATGTATAAAAAAAGGGCGCCAATTGGTTTTACTGTTCATCGTCTCAAACCCTGAGTTAAACCAGGGTAAAATAAACTCAACCATGGCGGGTATATGTCACTTTCAGCTTAGACGCTCCTATGAGTTACACTAAGAGCGTGTGCACTTCTAGAAGTGCCACACTGGTGATCCGTCACATCACACACATGATTAAAACGGCCAAGATCAAAAGTTGTTGATAAAATTGATGATTCAAAGGTGGGGATTTATTCCTTGGGCTCTACTCAAGATTTCACTCACAAAAGAAGCACACCAAAGGTACCTCAGCTCTCCTCATTTCACTATAAATAGAGATAGATAGTTAGATAGAAAGGGGTCTCCAATTTTATGCTTAAAAATTGGTTTACCACTTTACTTTCCTTGAAATTTACTTATCAGCACCTTTATTTACCTTGTCAATTTCCTTTCCCGTATTGTACTCTTTCCTTTTCAAATAATAAAAAATCCAAAAATATTGTCCATTTCCATTGTACTGTTTCATTCAATCTTCTCAAATTACTGTTTCAATCATTCATAGTTGTTTTCTACTGCTTTATTGGAGTTTTGCTTAAACTTGTTTGACCTTTTGGATTAGACGTTTAGAGTTCTCAATTTGCATTTGAAGATTTGGAATCTGGTTTTGGTGTTTGGATCTATAAGCTTGCTTAAGCTTGGGTGATAATTGGTTTGATTCAGAATTATAGCCTGGACCTAGGGGTGTTAGGTTAGATGGTTAGGTCTTCATCAAGATCTAAGGACCAATTGTAAGTCTTAATTTACATTTTGCAGCTCATTATTACATTTACTTATTCTTGCTTATTCTAGTGTTAAATTATGCTTTTATATGACTTGTTTGCTTAATTTGATTATCTGTTTTTGATTTGTGCTTGTTGGATCCTAGTTTTTAAGTTTGTGCTTTAAATTTGCTTAAATTCCATTTCTATTAGCATAATCTGTTTTGTTATTGTTCAAGCTTATTTGGTGGATTAGATTTGCTCATTAGGTTGTTATTTAGGAGATTAAGATCTGGTATTAAGTGTTTATGTTTTGAAAATCATTTTTACAAGCTTAAATTGCAAAACTGTCATGTTAAGGGGTGTTTAGGACTAGGTCAGAACTAACTTTAAGGTTAGTTCTGCTAGTGTTCTAACCTTCTAGGTTGCTTTTGATTTCTTATGCAACTGATTTTGAACAAGTTTAGAGAGTTTAGGTTGAGTTTTTGGTTAAAGTCAAGTTTTTAAAAGCAAAAATTTACCTATGTGATGATTAAATCAGTTTTAGCATTGAGTTATTTTGATTATGAGTTTTGGAGCTCAAAAGTTATTTTCACAAGTCCATCTACTTTCCTTAAGAGATTTAACATCTGGTCATATAGGTTTTAGTTTTGGTTTAATGATTTATCACTTTTTACCCATTTTAGTTAAATTCTGTCAAGCATTCAGCCTTTTTACTCAGTTTTTGATTACACATTCAGCTAGGTTAGATCTTGTTTTAGGTTTTGAGAATTGTTGCATAACTAGTTTAGAAGCTGAACTTTAAGATTTAAAGCTTATTTTGAGGTTCAGGAGTAAGTAGCTTATCTGAATTTGAGCTTGAAATGTGCCGTTAGTCATTTTTGAAAACTGTTTTGAAATTTAGTTTCAATAAGTCTGTCTGTTTAATTCACTTATTCTGATCTTATTAGTTAGTTTGAAAAGTAGTTGTAGTTATGAAATATGCTTATTTTCATAAGATTAATAAGTTTCTATAGAAAGATTTAAAAAAAATGTTTTTCAAAAAAGGCAGACCTGGGACTCAAACCCAGGTCTCCTAACTCATAACACAAACGACTTACCACTAGCACCAGTAGGGCTATCTGTTATGATAGCCCTACACTTTACTTATAAACCCTTTTTCATTTCCATTTCCTAATTAAAAGCCATAGCTTATCATTAACTTTTAAGGGCTTTTCGTTTCAGCTTATTTTTTGTTACTATTTTTATAAAATCAAGCATACTTTTTTACACTTTCTGTAATTTTTCTAGATTTTTATAGTTTCATTTACTATTTTTAAATCATTTTTCTTTATTAAAAACTTTAAAAAATCATAAAAAATAGAAAAATAATCAAAAAAATATAATACTTTTTTAGAAAATTTTCTTTTATCATATAGTTTCTAGGAAAATTAGTTTTGCTTTCGTAGGGTTAAAATTGCAAAATCTCAATTTTTAAAGAACATGATTCGTTCTCGTTCTCGTTTTTCAAATTTTTAAGCTCAATTCAACTCCGTTTTTGTTCTAGTTTTCTTTAAACTTACTTTTTAGTCAATTAGAGTCTATTAAAAGTGAAAATTCATTATAGGTTTAATTTTGGAAATTTAAGGTTTTTAATCACCATTTAGGGTTCTCATTTTGCGTTTTTAGTTAAAGTTTAATTTTTCGTTATTAAAGTTAAGTTTAATTGTCCTTTAATTTGCTTACTTTTAGGATTTTAGAAAACAAATCATCTTTGAACCAATTCAAATCATTGTCCAAACAACAAACGTGGTCTCAATGTCATAAATCTTCGAGGAATACGACCCGAGAGTCACTTACCGGTAAATATACGTATTATTATATATACTTGTGAGAATTTACATTACTACTTTTGTCCTCAAGGGTAGTTTGGTAATTTTCTATACTTATATTATTATACGTGTATAAAACTTTACGCACCAAGTTTTTGGCGCCGTTGCTGGGGATTTGTGATTAAGATTCCTTCGTTTGAAGTTTGTTGATCGTGATTTGAAGAACCTTTCTTCTTCGAAAGTTACGCTTTTAAGAAAATCAAAAATAAAAATATATAAAAATATAAAAATAAAAAAAGAATATTTTTCTTTTCTTTTTAGTATAAGTAGAAGATTAAACACAAAAATACAAAAATATTTTCTCTTCCGGATTTTTCGATCTTTCTCGTTAATTTGTGAATATAAAAAGTTACAAAGTTGGTAAAAGAACACCAACAAATAATACCTTCAATTGAGGTATTAACCATTAATAAGTTCCCGAACCAAAGAATTGTTTTTACCGTTTGTGTCACTTACGAAAAAGGCGCACCTCTTTTGTAAAATTTATTTTACTTAAGAGAGTTACCCTAAGTTTGTTGATTATTCGATAAACAAAAATATTTCATTTTCTCATTTCTTTTATCATTTCTTTTGTTTGATTAGTGCATGCGCACTAGAAATTCCTATTTTCCAAATAATAAAAGTTACTCTATTTCGAGACAAGTCAAAATAAAACGTAGCTCCAAACATAGTTCGAACCCGAGCTTCCATACTATCGTTGCACCAATGTCGAACATACAATGGAAGAGCTACTCCGAGCACCCCGGACAGGGGTACGGAGAAAGTTATTGTTTTACCTAAATAATATGCGGATCGTTTTGAGATCCAAAAAGAATTGCTTTAATTGTTTCAGGCAAATCCATTTTACGGTCTTGAGAGTGAGATCTCATGTCATATTAATAGTTTCAAAAGGATTATCTCAACTTTACGATTTAGAGATGTGCCGAATGATGTTATTAAGCTTATGATGTTTCCATATTCGCTTGAGGGGAGATGCTTAAAAACTTGGTCGAGAAAAGAACTACCAAATTCAATCTTGACTTGGGAACCACGCGAACACGATCCCAACAAAACCCCCCGTAGCACACAATAATTTACCCTCCCCACTTTCCAACACCACCATACAAACCCTAAAACTAACTCTTCCATATACACCAAACATTAAAGAAACTCCTATTAGTGCCACAAACAAAATCCGTCCCCGGGTCAACCCCACGATTCCCTACCCGCAGCATGCACCCCCCCCTAGTGCTGCGCTCCCCCCACTGCGAACCCTTACCCGGAGACTCCCCCCCCCCACCATCCATTTACGTCCCACCATACACCGGTCCATTTAACAAGACCATGACACAACGACCCTCCCTCACCATGCCCAGGCGGGGTGGAAATATGAGAGAGAGAGTAGAGAAGTCGACTAGGAGGCTTTCTTCTGATAGATAGATGAAATTAAATCAACAAGTTCGTTATCAGTAATAGTTCAAATGTTTCTAGGATGAATGTACTTCTAGTAAAACTAAAAGATGCCGGAATGAAAGATATGATAAGGTTGAGGGTATTAAAACTTTGACTTTAGTCGAGATTGTTTTATTTCTAAAAAAAGTTAGGTCACTCGCTCTGGTAAAGCGTTTAGGAATCTTGCGGATTTACTTGTGGTAGTGCCCATTCTTGGTATAATTGTTCAGGCTACGATATAACAATCAAGCTAGTGTTTGTGCGACTATGGGTACTTACAATTAAGTTAACCCTTCGAAGGGTGTTAGTAATCAAATGGCACCACCAGGTTTTGCTCCGTTGCAAAACAATGGTCAAAATAGGTTTAATAATCAAGTTCAAGGAAATAATTTTAATCGGGAAAATAATTTTCATGGATATCAAGGTTTTTCAAGCTTAAAATAATCATGCTCCAAATTTTCAAAACCAAGGATTTCAAAACCAACCATTTCAAGTGCCTAATAATCAAGTTCAACAAGAATTTTCAAATGATTTTTTAAGTTACAAGAGAAATAACGATCAAATGATGAGGAATATGCAAGATCAAATCAACTTGTTGAAAGGAGACCTTAAGAATGAAGTTTAAAACACGATAAAATCTCAACTTGCCTGTCATGTTGATTCTACTAACTTCTTTCAAAATAATTTGCCAAAAGGATTTGTGGATTGTTTCATAACCTTTGCATACTACGTCGGGGATTCTCTATCAGGTGTTTGATCATGTCCTTCACGTAAGGTGAGATGAAAATCTAATCTAGTATCAATAGTGGGTTGCTTTTCGAGGGTCCTGTTTTCTAATATTCCTTATCCTTATAATGGCAGTTTGGATTCGTGAATCGTAGGTAGACATCGATTATAGATTGCTATACAATTGGAATGTTTGGAGTACTCCGCTACTTTTCCAACCTGGTTTCCCCTTTTCTTTTCAGGTTCCCGTGTTTCCATTCTGTGTGGCCTTTTACCTATACTGGTCGGTTGCCGATGTGCCCGTTATGGGGGGACAAGTTTCACTTTGTGGACTGAGAAGGATGGCCATGGTTGTTGCATGATTGTCCACTTGTCTTTAGCTTTGTTGACATTTGGTGTTCGTGTGGCGTTGAGGGATTGTGGGGGCGATGAGTAATGGGATTGGGGGAGTGGTGGCGAGGCCTGCGGGGGGGGTGTGTGGTGGGGGGGGGGGATCTGAGGAGGGGGAGTTGGGGGCCGGTGTGGGTGGTTTTGTTTGTTTAGTGCATGCGCACTAGAAATTCCTATTTTCCAAATAATTCAAACGTCACCATTCCGAGACGTCGAAATAAAGGACGTGCTCCAAACATAGTCGAACCCGAGCTTCGTACTATCGTTGCACCAATGGCGGAACGTACAATGGAAGAGCTACTCCGAGCACCCACGGAAGGGTACGGAGAAGCTATTGTTTTACCAGAAATTAATGCGGATCATTTTGAGATTAAGACGAATTTGCTTCAATTGGTTCAAGCGAATCCATTTTACGGTCGTGAGAGTGAGAATCCTCATGCTCATATTAATAGTTTCAAAAGGATTACCTCGACTTTACGATTTAGGAATGTGCCTAACGATGTGATTAAGCTTATGATGTTTCCATATTCGCTCGAGGGAGCCGCTAAAACTTGGTACGAGAAAGAACCACCAAATTCAATCTTGACTTGGGAGGATCTCGTGACCAAATTTGTGAATCAATTTTTCCCTCCTTCGAAAACCACTCACTTAAAAAATGAAATTTCTCGATTTACACAAAAATTTAAGGAAACTTTTAGTGAAGCGTGGGAACGATTTAAGGAGTTGCTTAGAGCTTGTCCCCATCATGGATTTACGGAGTTAACTCAAGTTGATACCTTTTACAACGGTTTAAACAAGAATGAACAAGACTCCTTAAATGCCGCGGCGGGTGGAAATCTTTTGAGTAAGACGACTAGAGAGGCTTTAAACATAATTGAAAATAAATCAAAAGTTCGTTATTCACGTAATAGATCAAATGTTTCTAGGATGAATGCTACTTCTAGTAAAACGGATGAAAGAATTGATAAGCTTGCGGATCAACTTTCGACCTTAGTCGAGATTGTTTCTAAAAAAGTTAGTCACTCCCGCTCTGGTTAAAGCGGTTGAGGAATCTTGCATTACTTGTGGTGGTGCCCATTCTTGGTATAATTGTTCGGCTACCGATAACAATCAAGCTAGTGTTTGTGCGACTATGGGTACTTACAATTAAGTTAACCCTTCGAAGGGTGTTAGTAATCAAATGGCACCACCAGGTTTTGCTCCGTTGCAAAACAATGGTCAAAATAGGTTTAATAATCAAGTTCAAGGAAATAATTTTAATCGGGAAAATAATTTTCATGGAAATCAAGGTTTTCAAGCTTAAAATAATCATGCTCCAAATTTTCAAAACCAAGGATTTCAAAACCAACCATTTCAAGTGCCTAATAATCAAGTTCAACAAGAATTTTCAAATGATTTTTTAAGTTACAAGAGAAATAACGATCAAATGATGAGGAATATGCAAGATCAAATCAACTTGTTGAAAGGAGACCTTAAGAATGAAGTTTAAAACACGATAAAATCTCAACAAGCCGTCATGATGAATCAACAAACTACTTTTCAAAATAATTTGCAAAACATGATTTGTGGATTGTTTCAAAACCAAGCCTCAACTTCGGGTACTCTTCCGAGTAATACCATTCCAAACCCGAAGGGTGAGATGAAAGCAATCACTACTCAAAGTGGTGTTGCTTACGAGGGACCCTCGATTCCTACTAATCCTTCTCCTAAAAAGGCAGTGGAACGAGAAACCGAGGAGACAACGAATAAAGAGCAAACAAATTTCCAAGAAAGTACCGCTCAAATCCCACCTCCGGTTATCCCCATTTCTATTCCGGAACCCGATATTCCAAACAGTTTGCCTAAAACCACTCCCATTTCGGAATCCGATGTTCCGAACAGTTTACCTAAACCAAATATTCCATATCCTTCACGTCATTATAATCAGAAGTCCCATGACAAAGCTTTGAATCAAATGGAGAAGATATTCTAAATCTTTCAAGATTTGCGCTTCGACATTAGTTTCGCGGATGCTTTACTTTTGATGCCAAGATTTGCTCCTACGATTAAGAGTTTGCTCATGAATAAGGAAAAGTTGCTTGAGTTAGCTAAGATACCGTTGAACGAGAATTGCTCGGCAATGCTCCTCAAAAAGCTTCCCGAAAAGCTTGGAGATCCCGGCAAGTTTCTTATTCCATGTAATTTCTCGGGAATGGATGTATGTCACGCCTTGGCCGATCTTGGCGCGAGCATAAATCTTATGCCCCTTTCTATTTGGAAAAAGCTTTCTTTACCTGATCTTACACCAACTCGGATGACTTTAGAGCTAGCGGATCGATCGATTACTCGTCCTAAAGGAGTCGCCGAAGATATCTTTGTCAAAGTTGGGAATTTCCATTTTCCTACCGACTTTGTTGTTGTTGATTTTGAAGCCGATCCTCGAGTTCCTCTCATACTTGGGAGATCCTTTTTGAGAACCAGCCGTGCTTTAATTGATGTATACGAAGGAGAGCTTGTTTTGAGGGACGGAAATGAACAAATAACTTTTCATGTCGATGGCACGTCAAAACATCCTCAAAAGCATATAAACGAGTCAATTAAAATGGTTAATGACTCATGCAAGGATAGTTTTAAAAGGTTTACCGACGAACCTGCTCTAGTTTGCTCACCCTCACCGGAAGATTCCAACAATGAAAAGGAAAAGCAGGAAGTAAAGAATCTTGCAGAGCCGACTGCTAAACGCCAAACTCGTATCACACCTTGTTTGAAGAATTTTAGAGTTATTTGCAAGGAGAGCATTTTCCATTCAAACAAAACACCTCAAGTTTCTTTGATTTTTGCAATCACATCCACCTTACCGTCTATTGAGCCTAAGGATTCTCTCATAATAGGGGACGAGCACCTTAGTACTTTTAGTATTGAGGAAATTGTCCTAATCCCAAGAGAATCCGAGGATACATCCGGGAGTGATAGTGAGAACGTTTTACCTTTGTGTGATGATTTATCTTCCATCAATGTTCCATGTGATGATTCCGTGACTTTCTCTAACCCTCTTTTCAAATTTGATGTCAATTACAACTCTAGTGAGATAAACCCTCTTTTTGATAAGGTGTTAGAGGACATCGAGTGCAAGGATTCTTATGATTCCAACCTTGATGAGTCGACTTTCCTAGTCACACCTCTTTCTGATTCTAATAAGGATGGGTGTCTCGCTCCAGGAGACGACATTGAGTTTCTACTTCACCATGATCCATCTACTCCTTTGAAAAACGTTGCTTCCATTCTCAAGGGATTCATCAATGAACCACCTTTCGAAGAGAATGATGATTTATTTGATTTGGAATGTAAAACGAATGATTAGAAAAGAATCTTATACGATGTTCAAGTTGATGAGGCTGAATGTTTTGACCCAGGAGGCGACAATGATGAGATCGATGTTTTTCTAGCTATCGAAGTTCCTACGTATAATGAGGAAGGTTATTATGACTCAGAAGGAGACGTATTATATCTTGAGAGTTTGCTTAGTGATGATACCACCCATAATCTCTCTCTCAAAGTATTTTTCGATCATGAACCACAACACATTGAGAATGAATCAGATCATGATACTTTTTCTCCCAAAAATGATCCTCTCTACCATGAGTTCGCTGGATCAAACATCACAATTCCTCCAAGAATTGATAGAGAGCACGAGGATTATATCAGTCGAATGACGTTGCTATGCATAAATTCATCTTCTTAGTCGCCGAAAAATTCTCATACAATCATCGAGTCTCTTCCCACATCTACTACTCTTATTGAGGATAGTGACTCTAATAGGGAAGAGATCGATATATTTTCCAGACCGGATAATTCGATACCACTGGGTATTGAAAGTGATTTTGACTCGAAAGATGATATTATGGACAACTTGCTTAACGATGATCCTATACCCGAATATGAGCGTTTAACCTTCGACATAGAACCCGATGTGCCCGTGATAAACAATGGTGATGAGCTTAATGAAGATGAATGTTTTGACCTAGGGGAAGGTAAGATTAATGTTGAAGTTTACGATTCCTTCACATTTGAAATTCAGATTTTTCTTCCGTATCTCACTTACCCTGAGGTTTCTCCTTTACTTTTCTCCACCGCGAATGAGGACACCATTTTTGACCCTGGCATCTCCACTTAGAGCTAGTGGCATCTCATCGGGATGGAACTTTCATGTGCTTAAATGTTTATCCAAACATTAATGAAATCCCGATTGAGATTTTCTCTTCCATTTACTTTCTCTAAGGACGAATAAATTCGGGGATCGAGTCAAGCTATGTGACTCGGTTGCCAAAAACAAAGCGCTTCGTGGGAGGTACCCCATGCTTATCCTTCTATTTTCTTTCTTATTGTGATGTGAGGAGGCTTGTACTCTTCCAATTCTTGTTGTTGTTTGTACTTGTGATTGTTTGCAGGATTCACCCAAAATTTTCTGAAGACTCTCGTGTTCGGTGTTTTGTCCCGGTCCACTCGAGCTTCCTAGCCTTTGCTTGCCATTAGTTTGGGGAAATCCGATATCCTAAAGATTATTATCGACTAACATTTATCTTTTAGCACACTTGATAAACGGCTTAAGATTTTTGTGATACTTTCTTCAGGCTTGAGTTATGCATTCGACCTTTTTGAGTTCTAGTATGGGGTTTTTAAGTCTTAAGCTAGGAAACATTGAGGACAATGTTTAATTTTAGTATGGGGTAGTATATCTTCGATATAATCTTACCTACTTTTTCCCGTTGTTCTCACGTACCCCGTTTTCCTACCAAAATTTTCAAAAATATAAAATTTTCAAAAATAAAATAAGTGTTGTCACAATTTTGACTTTCCTGCTAGGTAGAATAAGAGTAAATTTTGACCCGATCGAGTGTGTTGAGCTCTAGCTTGTTCCTTAACTTTTAGGCTAAGCGTTCGCAGTAATTCGCGAAGAACGAAAAATGATAGAGTTAAGTATGAGTGGGATGCTAAGCAAGGATTATTTGGAAATCTTAAGAGCTCATGTATGTAATTTGTGACTTTTTCTCCCATAAGCTCTTAACCGGATTAATATACGTGCTGTTTTTGGAGATTAAACTTAAATCAACAATTTTTATGTAATATATAGCAAAAAGTTTAGTCTTAGTTCAAACTTATACTTGAATTTTTCAAAAAGAAGTCTTCTCTAAGTAAAAAAAATAAAAATAAATAATAATAATAGACATAAACTGTGGGCTGATAAAAGTTTACTACCTCTTGCCGGCTTACAACCGATGTGGTAGTCTTCTAAAGAAAGCCCATAGTAAGAATAAAAATCCGAGACTGATAAAAGTTTGCTGCATCTTGCCAGCTCACAACTGATGTTGCAGCCTTCTAAAAGGTTGAAGAATATAAACTGCATAAATACTAAGTTTAAAGTAATAAATAGATTTCTTTTTGTTAAATTTAAATATGCTTTTGAACTTTGACTATTCTATTTTATAAGCTATGTATATTCGGGAAACCTGAAAGATTTTGAAACCTAAGGTCCGTGAGTCTCGATACTAGTCTCTGTGGGGTGTTAAAAGCCTGGCCACTTAGCCGCAAGGTTAGGATGTGCCAAGACGAAATTCGTTACATGGGATGATCTCGCCTTCAAACTCATTATTCTTGGGTGAAACGTGAAGCATAGTATTTTGCAAAACGTTGATCCATAGTTGAAATTCAAAATAGCACAATCACTTAAGATATAGTAAATGTCGAGAGTGAAAAGTTCACAAGTTGCAAATATGAGTAGTGTTAGCATCTTAACTGATATTTAGCGGTGATTTCGTTTTAAGCTTGGTTTGGAGCAAGTGAAAAGTCGAGGATGATGAATTTATCTTTTTTGGGGCATTCTCGGATCAAAATGCATCTTGTTCCATGATCCCTAACAGTTATGGAAATAACAAAAGTCAAAATATTCTAAGTTTACCTTATTAAAAAAATGGAAAAAAGTTTTGAAAAATGGAAAAATGGGGTGTTTTATAACTTGTGATTTCTTAACTCTCTCCACAAAAGTCTTTGCTACTTTTCACAGATTTAGTTTAGGGAAGTTTTGAAGTATTTGGTTTTAAAGCATATAATATTGCGCGAGGACACGCAATCGCTTAGTTTGGGGAATTTTGATATGTAAGAAATCACATATCCTTTCTATATCAAAAATGTCCCTAAAAAGATAAAATTCTGCATAAAATGCTTGTATATTGCTTGTTTTGTCTTTGTGATTGTGTAGGTACGGATATTACAAATAACACAAGAAAACGATTAAAAACCGGACAAACACAGACACGAGAACGGAAAAGAGTGCACAAGAGCTGGAGATTTGATTGCTGAGAGATCAAATGGTCAACATAAAGTCAACTCTTGGTCAACCACAAAAAGATAAAACCCCAAATGTAACACCCCCGAAATTAGGTAGCAGCGGAATGGTAACAATGGGGTGCTACGTCAAAGTATAACAATCAAGATATAGGAAACGACCTCTTTTTCACCCCAGTCAAACTTTGATTCTTTCTGAGTAAGTTTGATCATTGACTTTGAATTTCGAAAAAATCCTTTGATGAACTTCGATAGTAACCAGCAAAGACCGAAAAATTGGGGATATTTCTTGTGTGGTATCTTAGGAGATGCCAATCTTTGATAGTTTCTATCTTGGCTAGGATCCACATGTATGCCTTTTTCGATCAATGACATGTTTAAGCACTTTATACCTTTGGTAATCTAAAATTCACATTTTGAAAATTTTGCATAAAACTTTCTTTTAAAGCAATTCATAATTACCTTATGTTGGTCTCGTGCTCTTCGAGTTCCTTCGAATAAATCAGTATGTCATCATATGAAGAAATTACAAAACTTATCCCAAGTAAGGCTTGCATACTCGATTCATGAGGTCCATGAATACCGCAGGTGCGTTTGGTAGTACGTTGGCTTATCCTAGACTCGTAATTGGCCATACCGAGTTCGGAAATGCCTTCTTTGGAATTATCTTGCTCTCGTACTAGTCTGGTGGCGTCGATAAATCTCTGATCTCAATCTCTCTAGGTCTTCGAATAGACTACTGTTCCTTGGAGTTGATCGTAATAAAATTGTCTTCATTGGGAGGGGAGAACGATTCTTCACTGTTAGTTTTATTTAACTCCTCGGTAGTCGATGGCACATCCTGAAATGACCATCACACTTTTTGAAGAAATAAGACCAGGGCTCCACAAGGTGAGGGAACTAGGTATTAGAAGTCTTTTGTCGGAAAGCTCTTGTATTTGTAATTGTTCCGATAATTCTTCATTCGGATGGAGCCAATCGATATGGTGCTTCGAGCGACACGTGCGGCTCCTGGAATTAAGTCAATTTGATTCATAGGTCGAGACGGAGGCGAGATCTGGCAAGTCCTCGGGAAATACTTAAGGAAATCTTGGACGATTGGTATCGTCATTTATTGTTTTGCCTTCTGGACTTTGTCCTCCTCTTTCTTGGCGAATATCATATGCAAAAAAGACATGCATCCTTTTTTGAATGTATCTTGAGCTTTTGTACATGAGATAATTGTCAAACATGAGATTCTATCCCGTTAGATAATTTCGTTTGCTTAAAAGGTTAATGTTTCATTTCCTGCTAGGGATTAGAACAAGTTTCTCATCGCCACATGATCACGGAGTGTCATCTTCTTAAAGTCCATACGATAATGTCCATCGAAACTACCCTGTTCTACGGGGCATAGATCTATGTTGAACGGAATGGTCGAGAAATTTAAGTGCATATATCGTATAATAGGGTCATATCCCGACAATTTCCCATCAGCTATTCGAAATCATAACAATTTTTTCTAATGGAGTTGGGCGATATGTTAATCAGGAACTAATAATGCAGTGGATATAAGCTTCTATCGCACCAGTGTCGATTAAGCTAGATGCATCATGTAGTTTAAGAGGAACATACCCGGGTGACGACATGGCATCCGGGTTTTCCGATGCGTTTCCCTCTCTTTTCTGCATTCCCATCTGCATAAACCCAGATTGTGCATTCCCATCCCTCATCTTTATTCGTCAAGACTTTAGGGACAATCTCTTTATGAAAATGCCTTGGTGCTCAACTCAAAACAACCGTTCCTTTGGGAGGATCGCCTCATTGCCTTCTAAGTATTAGCAAAATTTGTTTTGTTACTGTACTCTTGCCATCGCAGAGCATAAGTGCGCCTACTTTGTTTGCACTTGTGGCACCTCTAGGTGGCACGGGCATTATGGTGCAAGGTTGGTACTTGGTGAATTTTGGTGGCAAAGGATCCCCCATAAGGCTTCCTTTTGCCTGTCCCCATATTGTAGACCTTGGCGACATTCTGCCTCTTGAAGGGTTGTTGCTGGTGACCATGGTTGTTCATGGTATGAATATCTTCAGCCTTCTTTTGTTGTCAGATTTCCTTTCTGCGTTGGTGTAGAGTTTCTGATCCATCAAGTCGTTGGCCAACTCAATAGTCTCATCCAACGTCTTGGTCGGGAGATTTGATGATCCCATAAAATCGTTCGTCAGGAAGTCCACTAATGTACTTGTCAACCTTCTCAGTTTCATTAGCAACAAACTTGGTACATATCAGGGTTAGCTCTTTAAAACGTTCCGGTGTACGCTGGGAACATCGTTTCCCTTGACCTTTAGGTTCCACAGCTCGATTTCTAATTTCTTGATTTCACCCTGTGGACAATACTTGTCTGTCATCTTTTTCTTGAGTACTTCCTAAGTCATTGCATATGCCTCAGGACCAAGGTTTTATCTGATCCATTCCACAAGTCAAGGCTGAGCACTAACAGAGTGCAGGTGGCAATTCACTTGATTCTTAATGACAACCATTGATATTGAAAATGACTCCATCTTTAAATCACTAGTTAAACCGGGACCACGCCCTTCAGTCCCTTTGAAGTTCAAAGGTTGGACACTTCATGAAGTCAGCGTTAAAAAACAAAGGCGAGCAGTTTTTGCTTTTTAATCTTCCTTTCGGTTTTCTCGTATGAACTGGTGGATTCCATCTCCATTGGTGGGAGTGTCTCAAAAGAGCTTGGTTAATCATTGCTTGGATGGATTCTAGAGTCATGTTGTTGGGGTGCTGTTGTTAACAGGAGGTTTCGGTCCTCTTTTTGGTCGTAGGTGCCTATGATTTGTCTGATCATAAAAGACAAAACATGAGGTTATACGACAGAATATAATAATGTATAGATGAGATATCAACACAAGAGAGGTATATAGTACAACATAACACATCCATTTCATTCATAACTTTGAAAAGTTTACATGAAATAGTTGTCGGATTACACATAATACTATACAAAAGATCTAAGGCTATGCTAGCGGGTGACAACCCCTAATACTTAAAATGCCTGTACCAAGACCTTGCACAGATAAATATAACATAATCACTAGATGTTGACTGTCTAGCATCCCAGAAGCCATCCTGGTGATCTGGATCCTAGCTTTGGTCCTGGCTGTCTAGCTCTCCTCTGCTGCTCTCGCAGTGCTAACAAATCGGCCTGCATGTCGCTCATCTCTGCCTCATGTCTCTAATGACTCAGAGAGTCTCTACCATCTACCCGGTCCCGGAGCCTCAGTCAGTCTCTCGAAGCGTGCTAACTAGTCCTGCTGATTGAAAGCGAGTCTTATTGTACTCTGATGTTATTTCTAAATGAGAGTACTCTGTAGCTGTAGTGTGTGGTCTGTGGTGCTTGAGATATAACACCCCCCAAAATCAGGTAGCAGCGGAATGGTAACAATGGGGTGCTACGTCAAAGTACAACAATCAAGATATAGGAAACGACCATAAATGGACGTTTAAGACAAGATTTCATTCGATGCCATAGCAAAATATCAAAGTTTATACATTAGGTCCCATATGTTTTAAAAGAGTAAATAACATTTTCAAATTCATAATTAAATTTTACCAAAAGCTTCTATAATACAAAAGATGACTATGGTTTTTAAAGATAATAATAAGTTGCATAGTTAGTCCTTTAGATTAGATAAAACACAGAATCCGTCTTCATTGATATCCGCCACGGCTCCCCTCCAATCTTCATACCCTAGGACCTGAAATTACATGCTAAAAGTCAACACAAAGGTTGAGTGAAATCATAGGTTTATCGGTAAAAAGGGTGGACCACAAGATCGAAGTAATAGTAGACTCTGAAACACATTCAGTAGTCCAAAACGTTTATTATTGCACTAAGCTCATGACCCCGAAGCCTTAACTAGATTTGTGCCCCAATCAGAATATAGGATGCTTGCCAACAACCTAACACCTCTCAATGTTAAATGCACCTTGATCAAACTAGTGACCCAAGGAAAGGTGGGGATTGTCAGTCCCGATAGATCTATCCACAACACTCGCGCTTACTACAATAGCAATTAACGGTTCATGATAAATAGGGACTTCACGGCAATAAGGTAACTTAGCAATAATATTCAGGCAGTAATCTGGATAGCATACACTTTGTAAACACTTTGAAAACACTTAGAAAAACACTTGTGTCCAATAGTAAAACAAGCAATGTAATTCACCCCGTAGATTTTGTAAAACAATCACGTAGTAAAAAGGGGGCTATGAACTCACCTCGAGTGAATGGTAATCAACAAGTATTCACAATAGAAAAATGCGTCACGAAGGAATCCGAAGGCAACCTAATCCAATATAGGTCGTATAAGTACTAAACACTTTGATTATTTATAGGTCGTATAGCTCATCATACTATCGTTCGGGCTATCATAATTAAGAGGTCATGTAGTGACGTATGAGGAGCTAGGACACTTTAAATCGTAAATCCAACAACTCGTCGATACGCCACCCCGAAGAGGCCTCATTATGAAACTCCCTAGTAATATAGTACTTTGATTAACTAATACCACATATAATTCTATATAGCTACATCACCATCTAATCGTTTTAGTGAAATCATATTTATAAAGTAAAAACGTTTATAAGTATACTTTAGTAAAACTGGCGTAACTTTCTCGTTTTTAGTCCGTTTCTTTCGTTTCTTACGTCCACGCCTTCGTATTAAGACGAGTTATCAAAATATAACATTTTCAAAATTTGAGTTTTTCTGATGAATAGTGATTTTACTGTTCATAACAGTTATATATTTATTTTTATAGATTTAGTTATCGTAAATCTCGTAAATGTCGTAACTTATTCGTTTTAACTCCGTTTTTAGCGATTCTTTCGAGCACGTCTTCGTATTTAAATGTTCTATTCATTTATGATGTTTTTCCAAAAATAAAGTCCCTGATGAACAGTAACTTTTTATAAAATTATTTTTATAAAAGTATTAATTATCGTAAACTTGTAATCGTCGTATCTCCTTCGTTATAAATCGGTTTTTCGAGTTCTTTACATGCCCACGATCCTTGGGACATGTAGTATCTTATAAAATCATAAAATAGAGGTGTAAATTTTCGAATTCAAACAGCCCCTAAATGGGTTTTTCTCAAAATGTGTTTAAAAGTCGTTTTTATAACTTTTTAGCTTAACCACTTTGTTACAAGTCCATTACAACCCTTATTATCATATGTCATACATATTATTATGTCCATTAGTCCATGATATATTCAACCACATAACACATGAATAAGTGTACAAAATTATAATCACAAGCAAAAATATGTTTTACATGTTTAAAAGTAACCTAATGGTGATTTCACTACATAGAACTTATATACACATAAAATGATAAATGTAAAGACATAAAGGGTTTTAGATAACCTTATGGTGATGTATGATGATGAGAAATATGTTCTAAACCCTTGTTTAGATTATAAACCAAAGCTTGCACAATCAAAGAAACCCTAAACCCTAATCTTGCTTCATGCTTGATTAACCCTTGTAAACCTTAAACCAACCCTTCTAAACACCTAAGGACATCTTAGATATGTTGTAGGAATGTATGTAAATGTGTTAAATAAATTTTGTATGGATTTGTATGTTGTTCTTGGTGTTGCCGTGAGCTAAAGGAGGAGGAGGGAGGAAGAGTTTTTGTGTTTTACACCTTGAAAGTGAGAAGTGTGTGTGTAATATGCTAGCTAAAGCCTTATATATCCTAAAGACTAGTCAAGAACACTTAGAGTAAAACATGGAAGTCTTTAGTCTTTGTCTCCAAAAGAAAGGATCATCCCATGGTTTTAAGGAATTGTGTTTATTGGTTCCCTAAAGAAGATGTTATCCCATGAAATCAAGGTAGATGTTTAGCTAGTTCTTTATTTGCCAAATGAAAATGAAAGTATATATTGATAATGTATAAGTTGTAGTTTTATTAAAACATAATGCATAACTTTGTAAAGTGTATGTATTTGTCTATTTGTTTCGTGTAAGGTTCGGCTCAAGTGATGAATGTAGGTAAAGTTTTATAAAACTTTAAGCATTAGATATAAACATAGGTATTTGTTGAAGCGTAGAAAAGTTTTGGTGATTCCGGGAATACCTAAACGTAATTTATCGCGAAACGTAACGTTTTACGCAACCAATAAAAATAAAATATAAAAAGTTTATTATTACTTTCGTAAAAATAATATAATGCTCGCTTGATGAAACTTTTATTCGTTTGGTGTCCGTTTACGTTGATTGTTAATTTATAGCTTACGCGATTTAACTTAACTAATAAAATTAAAAGTAAACACGTCAAGAAAGAAAAATAATAATTAGTGAAATATATGACGTCGTAAATGACCTGAAAATACAAAATGTTACAGTCTCCTCCGGTTAGAAGAGCCTTGTCCTTAAGGCTCAGGTTGCGGCACTTGAGGAAGGTACGGGTTCAGAGAAAAGATGCGGATACTTCTTTTGAAATTGGTCCTCACGCTCCCAGGTATACTTAGCTCCTTGACGAGAGTTCCAAAGAACTTTGACTAATGGGATTCTTCTTCGCTTTAGCTTTTCACATCTCGCTTTACGATCTCAATAGGCTCTTCAACAAATCCCAGATTTTCATCAATCTCGATCTCATCCAAAGGTACTTGAACATCTAGCTCAGCCAAGCATTTCTTGAGGTTCGACACATGAAATGTGTCGTGGACACAGCTTAGCACCTGGGGTAACTTCAGCCGATAAGCCACCGGTCCAACACGCTCCACGATTTCAAATGGTCCCACATATCGTGGTGCTAGTTTTGTGCAAGGAAGGATATCTAGAAAAGGACGAAAAAAAACGAACCCACAAACAACAAAAACAGACACGGATGGAAAAGCAGGAAAAAGTACAAAGTCTAGTTCAAACAAAAAGCCTGAAACAGTCCAACAGAAAGTCAACCACCGCTAACCGAAGCCAAACAATAGTCAAGAAAAACAAGTTTAGGGACTAAAACTTGTTAAGTTCCCTATCTTATTTAAAGAAAGGAAAAGTAAGAAGAAGAAAGGCGAAGGGCCCTTCTGCTAATTTGCAAAGTTAAACACAAGGGGCAAAGCTGCCAAAAGATAAGAGTTAACACGCAAGGACTTGTGGTGCAAATGGTTATATAACCCTCAGGGGGTGTTTTTGCAACTCTTTCAACCCGTTAAAACACAAGGACGTGTACTGCAAACTATAAATACACCTTGAGGGACGAATTGTGTTAAACTCCCAAACCCTTCCCTGATAAACTCATAACCCCTTTTCCCGCCCATTTTCCCCCCCAAACAAGTCACGGGTTTCTCCACCCCGTTTTATCCCATAACCCCAATTCCACCATGGATAAACCTTTCCCCCCTCCTCCATCCCCCCTCCTCTCCACTATCTTTCCCACCAAAAAAGGGGCATTGCCATGTTGGCAATCTCACTTTTCTCCGTAACTTTTGCCGAATCAATGGCTGTGATCAATTTAAAAGAAGCACAAGGACCATGGATGGCTGGGATTAGGGCTTTGAAGTCTCTCACAGAAGAAACACAAGAAAGAAGGGCTGAAGACTTAGCTTTTAGTATAAATAGGAGGCTATGTGAGCCGAATTTAGTATGTAGTGTAGAAGTTTTTATCTTTCTTTAAATTAAGTCATTTTTATGTTTCTTTCAGCTTATTTACAGCTTATTGCAAGTTCTTTGTACTCTTTTTGAAAGTTAATGAAGTGTTGAAGTTTTAAGGTTTTATACCCATTTTTGAGTTTTATTGTCAAACGGCTTAAATTACCTTTATATGTGTTAAATAAGCTTCTATAAGCTCTTATAGAAGTTTGATTAAGCTTATAAAACTTAAACTCTTCATAGTTTATAGTTTTATAAGTTTTTGTTTGAAAAATCAAGAATAAGCCATTTGGAAGATAAGCTAAAGTTGGAAGAGCTTATTGGCTTATTCACTGGCTTATTTATAAGCCAGAGCTTGTAGGTAAAAGCCCTTGAGGACTCAAGAAGTCCTTGTAAAAGCTTGGACAAAGGTCATTACAATTTTCCCTTTAAAGCCTTAATTTTTAGATTTTTATAGCTTATTCTGTTTTAGCTGATTAGAGTGCTTATTTCTTGCTTATTATTGTTCATTTATGTTGTTTAATGCTTATTTGTCAATTCCCTTTAAGAATTGTGAGTTAAAACAGCCTTTTAAAGTGTTAAAAGCCATTTGACAGAATTTAAAGGGGTGTTTGGGTTAACAATGAAAACGGGTCAAAAATGGTTTTGGTATGGGTTGGGGTCACAAGTGATTTTTAGCTTAAGTAATTGAGGATATTTAAGTTTGTTTTGCTAAAACTTTTTAGTCAAAAACCTGTTATTCAAGTTTTCTAAGTGAACTTTTGAAACTGTGGTGTTTAAAAAGCTACAAGAGCTTATTTCATAAGCTCTTGTAATTTTGAGTTGTGGTTTTAAAAAAAGAGTGTCATTGTGTGTTTAAAACAAGCTGACAAAACACCCTTTGGTCACTTGACTTTTTAAGTCAAAACCACCAAAGTTTTAAGTTTCAGTTTTTAAGCAAAAAGCCCCTTTTTCATTCTCTAAAATCAGCAAGTTTAAATGTGTTTTAGTTTCTTAAAATTTGTGCACAAGTCCATTTCCTAGTGTTATTAATCTGTTTCAACTTTTCTTTTACATTTAAGCTTATTTGACAGCTTAAAATAAGCTGTCAAATTAAGCCATTGTCTTTAGCTTAATTTCCCCTGGTGCAAAGGGGTGACTTTTAAGCCCTCTTTTCTAGCTTTCTAGTGAACTTAAGTCCAAGCTTTTGGCTTTTCTTTAAAGCCCATAAGCTCTTTGTTAAGTTCCTTCAAATTCAGCCCTTAAAAAGCTCCTTTGAAAGCTTATTCTTAAGCTCAAATTAGCCCTCTCACTGTTTTTGCTTAGGCTTAGTTTAGGGATTGCTTGTTTTCATTCTGGCTTATTGAGCTTATTTAATGAGCTTAATTGTGTTCCTAATAGCTTTTTAGGTTAGTGTGTTAAGATGTTTTGCTTATTTTCCATTTCCTTTGCTTATTTAAGTGTTAACAGTTAGTTCCCTTAAGCATTTTATCCTTTTTAGCTTAGTTTAAGCTTCTGTCAAGTTAAGCCCTCTTTAAGCTTATTTAGTTTTAGCTTTTAGCCTTTTAGTGCTTATTTAGGATAAGCTAGCCAGTTCTTTTAGCTTATTTGTCCAAGTGCTAGCTCATTGGTCCAAATGTCCTAAAGACTTAGTCATTTTTGCCCTTTAGCTTCTTTTAAGCTGCTGTCGTTTTAAAAAGCTGTTTTTAAGCTTATTCTTAGCTTTTTACAAAAACTTGTAGTTTTGAAAGTTGTTAAGCTCCATAAGCTTAACAACTTTGGTTCACAAAGTTTTTCAAAAAAAAAGAAAGGAGACAAGGGGTGACCCGGGTGAGCAAGACTCGAACCCGGGTCTCTACCCTCGTACACCTCTCTTTATACTCACACACTTACCGCTGCGCCCTTGGGACTTTTACGTTAGTATCCCAAGGGCCAGGGTATTTAAGGGTGTTTTTGGCTATTAAGCCATAAGCTGTTTACAGCTTATTTGCGGGCTTATTTATAAGCAATTCTTTTGTTTCTTATTTTTTTTAGGTTTATCATAGTGTAAAGTATTTTTAGTAAAATTTTCAGAATTTTTCAAAGTCGTTTAGTATTTTTTATAATTTAATTTTTTCGTTTTAAAAATTTAAAAAAATTATAAAAATTACGCAGGAAAGAAATTATCAAAACAAATATTTTTCTTTTTTAGAATATTTTATTATAGTACTTATTAGTTGTAGGAAAAATATAAAGCTTTTCGTAAGGGTCATTTTTATAACTTGTTTTGCTTTTTAAAGATACGGGGCTTCTGAGTGCTGGTTTTTGTTTGATCTCGTTTTTGGGTGTTCAAAAAGACATCCGTTTTTCAGTCTAGTCTTTTTTCTATTCTTCGGTTGATTTGTGCTCCTAGGAGTTAGTTTAGATGTGAAAAATTTCTATGTAGGGTTAATTTTGACGTTTTTAGTTTTAGCCCCTTTGTTCGGGATTCGTGCTCTCGTTTTCTAGCTTAATTTCGTAATTTTTAGGTCTTTCTTAAACGTTTTTGTTTGTTATTGTTTAATTTAACTTTCCACACTCTCAAATCATTTCTCTCCTTTAAACTCCAATCTTCCGACTTTATCGATTCTCCAGTCCAGCCTCGTTGGGGATAAACGACCCGGGAAAATTCTATACTACTTCTCGGTATTATTGATCTTGTTGATTTTTAGACTCATATATATTTTATATTTTATCATATATTATATATTTAGTATAAAAATAAACGATCACGTGTCGTGAACACAGCTTAGCCCCTAGGGTAACTTCAGCCGATAAGCCACCGGTCCAACACGCTCCAAGATTTTAAATGGTCCCACATATCGTGGTGCTAGCTTTCCTTTCTTACCAAATCATACCACTCCCTTCCATGGAGATACCTTAAGTAACACTCGGTCTCCAACTTGGAATTCAATAGGTTTACGCCTCTTATGAGCATAGCTTTTCTGGCGACTTCTTGCCGTTTTCAATCATTCCTTAATTTGAATAATCTTTTTAGTCGTTTCTTATACAATTTATGGTCCAATAAGCTGACTTTCTCCAACTTCAGTCCATATCACGGGGGATCTACATTTCTGCCCGTACATAGCCTCTAATGGTGCGCACTTAATGCTCGTGTGGTAACTGCTATTATAAGAAAACTCAATCAATGGAAGATAAGTATCCCAACTGCCACCAAAGTCCATAACACAAGCTCTAAGCATATCCTCTAGTGTCTGAATAGTACGCTCACTCTAACCATCGGTCTGAGGGTGGTAAGCCATACTCATGTCTAGTCTCGTACCCAACGCTTTCTAAAAAGCTTGCCATAAGTGTGACATGAATCGACCATCACAGTCTAAAATGATTGACACCGGCACACCATGTCTTGCTACAATCTCATTGGTATAAATCTTTGCTAACTTCTCCGTCTTGTAGTCTTCACGAATAGGTAAGAAGTAAGCCGACTTGGTCAATCTATCCACAATGACCCAAATCATATCATGCCCACTGCTACTTTTAGGCAACTTTGTGACAAAGTCAATTGTTATCTTTTCCCATTTCCACTCAGGAATTTCTGGTTGCTAAAGAAATCCCGAGGGTTTCTGATGTTCGGCTTTAATCTTAGAACACGTAAGATATCTGCTAACGTACTTAGCAATGTCTCTCTTCATACCAGGCCACCAATACAAGTCTCTCAGATCATAGTACATCTTATCCATACTCGGATGTATTGAATATCTAGAAGTATGAGCTTCATCCATGATCAATTTCCTTACACCACCAACTGATGGAATCCAGATACGATCAAAGAAGTAAATTTCACCATCATCTCGTTGCTCAAAGTGTCTTTCTAATCCTCTTAGCCATTCGTTGCTCAAAGTGTCTTTCTAATCCTCTTAGCCATTCTGCGCTTCCAAAATCTTAGTCTTAAGTCAGTGTAGATAACACTTTTCGTCCCATAAAGATAATGTCTCCAGATTTTAAGAGCGAACACCACCGCACCCAATTCCAGGTCATGGGTGGTATAATTTTTCTCATGCTTCTTCAACTGTCTTGACGCGTATGCTATCACCTTGCCTCGTTGCATCAGCACGCACCCAAAACCTTGTTTTGATGCATCACAATAGACCAAAAATTCATCAGGTCCATCGGGGAGTGCTAACACATGAGCATTGCATAGTTTCTCCTTTAGAATTTGGAAAGCTTCATCTTGCTTATCGCCCCACATATACGTCTTATTCTTTTTAGTCAACAGGGTAAGGGGCTTTGCGATCTTGGAGAAATTCTCAATAAACCTTCGGTAGTAACCCGCCAATCCTAGAAATGAACGGATTTCAGTTGACCGACTCAACCTTGCTAGGATCTACGTGGATACCATTACGGTTGACCACATATCCTAGGAACTGTACTTCTTCTAACCAAAATTCGCACTTTGAAAATTTAGCGTATAACTTCTCCTTCTTGAGTAAGTCCAAAATTGTCTTTAAGTGGGCTTCATGTTCTTTTTTAGACTTTGAGTAGATAAGGATGTCATTGATGAACACAATTACAAATTTTTCCAAATAGGGTTTATAGGCTTGGTAATTGTTTGTTTTATGATCTAATACACTCAATAAGAGTGTTCATTGCAGGTTAAACCAAAGAGGTTACCTGTAAGTTGGTTTTGACTTTTGTTCATTTGTGCTAGCAGTAGTAACCTTTATTACTACTACTGTCATTTCTATTTTAATTTTAGGTTAGTTAATCTAAGTTTTAGTATCTTAAATTTTTGTAGCTTTAAGTTTAGTCATAGCTTAGCATAGTTTAAGGCTTGTTTTTCATTTCTTAGCTTATTTGTTTAGGTTCAATTACTCTCTAAATTTTCAAAAAAAAATCACCAAAAAGACCAAAAACAGTAGTAATTAGAGTTAGCTTTTAAATTAGATTGTTAGCTTGTTAAGTTTGATTTTAAGATTTGAAATTATAGCTTATAGGTAGTTTTCCTAGTTTTCAAAAGCTTTCTCTCTTTAATAGCTTTTTGAATAATCCAGCTTATTGTGAAATTGAGCTCTTTGAGATTACTTCCGAGCTTAAGCTATTGATCTTCAAATTTAGATATTTTTTAATGTTAATGGCTAAGTTAGTTTTTCTTTTTTAGATCATATACATCATAAGCTTTCCATAACAGTTTTCAATTTACAAATTTTGCTAAAATTGAGCCTTGTGTAAGCTTTTAAGTGGAAAATAGCAAAAGTAAGCTCAAACACCCACTTTCTGTAACAGCTTTTTCTTAAGCTGTTTTTGAGCTTATTTCTCAGTTTCAGTTAGTATTGTTTTTATAAAAAGTGCTTAAAAATAAGTCCTTAATAAGTTCAAATATTCAGTTTTGTTAAAAAGTCAAAAATAAAAAATAGGCAAAAAGGGGGTTTGCCTGCCTCGAACCCTAGACCTCTAGCTCAAATGACCCAGGAAATCATACTTTCCGGAAAACATACGTATATTATATATTATATATATATATATATATATATATATATATATATATATATATATATGGAGATCAACAACTGGCGATGCGCCTTGACTTAGATCAATGCAAAATTCTATCTCCGCACAAGAGTAAAACCTAACATATCGTCAGGAAATAAAAACCTCCCAGGGAAATCCTCGGACAATACGTATGTCATTAAGCTTTTTCTCATCAGCCTTGATACATGCAAGTGAACTGACTCGCGGAAATCTTATTCCCTTTTTATATATAAATAAATATAAATTAAAAATAAATATATAGACAAGGATCAAAACTACAAAACGAATGAAAACCGGAAGTAGTATAGATATTTCCGTTCGGTTATGTTTCCCAACGAGGCTTGAATGGAAAATCGGAATGACGGATTGATTGATTGATGTTTGAAATGACAAAGATTTGGATTTGATTTTTCTAAATAAATGCAAAGGCAATTAAGGAAATCCTGACGACGAAAGCTATTAAAGATTTAAACCTAAAATGAGACGGGAATGTAAAAACACGAGCTAGAAAAACTACTAAATTATCAAAATTTAAACCCTAAGGTGATGAAAATGCTAAACTGCTAAGCAGTTTGAGCTCAAATAAGCTAATGGAAAATGGAACAGACAAGTTGGGTACTAAACCTAAAAAACAAATGCAAACAAAGATAAGCAAGGTGAATAAGCTAGAACAGGCCTAGACAAATCTAATAAGCTAAACTAACCCTAAATAAGCAAATTCAGCAAGCAATTAAGCTAAATTAAGCAAGAGAAACTCAGCAGTATTAACTCTAAGTTAGTTACTTGCTAGCTTGAGTTAGTGCTGCTGAGATTTTAAGGATTTAGTAATGCTCAGTCTTAGATTAGGTACTTGCTGGCTTGAATAAAACAGAATGAAATAAAAAATAGAGCAAAATAAGCTAAATAGATATTTAACTATCCCATAAGCACTAAGGCTTAAGAATAAGCAACTAGAATAACTAGGAAGGCAAATAAGCTTCAAAACTAAAAAAATTGATAAACTCTTAAAATTACTTTGAAAAGGCAAATAAGCTTAAATAAGCTCTACAAAGAGACAGTAAAACGAAAATGGGACTTAATCTACTCTAAAAAAGCTAAGCAAATCCTTAAATAAGCAGAAATAATAAGCTAATTACACAAAAAATGAAACACCATATAACATATTAACTACCAGTACTAACCTGGGAGTTAGACTTGCTAACCAATGAGTAGTACTGCTAGCTTTAAAATCCCAAAGAGAACTAGCAGTAACTAACCCATAGTTAGTAACTTGGCAAGTTCTCTTTTGGGATTTTAAATAAAGCTAGCAGATAAACATCAAAGGTAGCAGTACGAACTCCAGGTTAGTACTGGTAGTTAATCCTGTTAGTACTGTTGTTTCATTTTGTGAATTAGCCTCATTAATTTTTGCTTATTTAGATTTGCTTAGCTTTTTAGAGTAGATTAACCCATTTTCATTTACTGTCTTTAGTAGAGCTTATTTAAGCTTATTTGCCTTTTCAAAGTAATTTTAAGACTTATCAGTTTGTAGCTTTTTAGCTTATTTGTCATTCTAGTTTATTCTAGTTGCTTATTCTTATGCCTGAGTGCTTATTAGGGATAGTTAAATATCTGTTTTAGCTTATTTGCTTATTTCTTGTTTCATTGTATTTTAGTAGAGTTAGCAGTACTAACTTAGAGCTAGCGGTACTAACTTAAAGCTAGCGGTACTAACTCCAAGTTAGTACTGTTAGTTAATATTGTTAGTACTGTTGTTAGTACTGCTAAGTTTCTCTTGCTTAGCTTAGCTTAATTGCTTGCTAAAATTGCTTATTTAGAGTTAGTCTAGCTTATTTGGTTTTGTCTTAAGCTTATTTGAGCTTATTTGTGTCTTAGTTTAAAAGTTTTAAGTGTTTTTACCATTTCTAGCTTTTATGCTTGTTCTAGCTTATTTTCCTTGCTTATCTTTGTGTGCATTTGCTTATTAGGTTTAGTGCCCAATCATATCCTTGTCATATTCAAACATCAATTATCAATTCGTCATTCGATTTTCCATTCAAGCCTCGTTGGGACATAACGACCCGGAAACACTCTATACTACTTCCGGTTTCATTGATTTTGTGGATCCTGATCCTTGTTATATATTTATATATGTTTATATTTATTTATATATAAAAAGGAGTAAGAATACGCGAGTCAATTTTTGGCGCCGCTGCCGGGGAGGCTGTGAAAAAGAATATCGTTACGTTTGACAATTTGTGTTTGAATCTGTGAATATTTTCTTCTATAAAAATATAAAAAGTACAAAAATATTTTTCATTTTCTTTTATTAGTATAATTATCATATAAAAACAAAAGAAAAACCAAAAATATAAAAACATTGTCCATAAAAAAAGAAATAAAATTCACAAATTGGTAAAAATACCAAAATATAATATTCTCAATTGAGGTATTATCATAATAACTTCCGGTGAACTTGTTGGTTCCCAACTCGAACAAAAGATTTAAAAACTTGCCATTTGTGTCTCTTACGACGTACGGCTCACCTTGAAAAGTTAAACAAACTATAAGAGCGGGTATAATGGAGGGTTGTTCCAACGAACTACGGACCCGAAAAGGAAGAAATAAGCATTCGCGCTATCCCCTCTCCTCCTACCTCCGCTCCAGTCCTTTGTGAGTTTTTCTTTCAAAGAGCTACCGTGAAGCTTGCTGATTATTGGTTGAAGTTATTCAATCTCATTTTGTCCTTTGTGAAATATGTTGTTTAAAAAAAATTCAAAAATCTAAAAATATTCTTCTTAACCACAAATTTGTTTTAATTCTTCTTTCTCTTATCCCTCTTAATCGTTTAATTCTTATGACGTCATTCAGCTATCGTTTAAATCCTCTTTACGCGATTAAAGAGTGTTCGTCCTGGTGAAGTTTATACACCGAAGACTTGTGAGTTTGTTCAAAAGGGTGTCTTGATGATAAGATTCTTGTTCCTAGAACACCCGACTCATCTCAACAACCTCTTCCAAAGTGTGCAAGGTGTGAAACCCCGATTGATGGTCCGTATTGTCGAGGATGTGCTCTTTTACGAAAGAAATTTAAGGAAGATTTGTTTGCTTATTGTGTTGAAAATTTCCGACTTCCAAGACACTTCCGAGTCGTCCAATAACAATACTAATGTTGTTAATGAACCTCAAGAGCCATTCGTTGTCAAACAGGACCCCGGTAAAAATTATTCACCAAGTCCTCCACAAATTGACCATTGTTGTCACGAGTGTGGTGATTCGTTAGATGGAATCTTTTGTTGATGATGCACTTGTAAGTCTTGTGGGAAAGGTGCTCATTACGGTTATAATTGTCCTCCGAAAGTTCTGATTATCTCTAATCTAGAACCTTGCAACAATCAAACCATTGGTGAGCCCCAAAACTTGCAAAGTTTGCAACAACAATGTCTTCTTGGTACATGCCAAAAATGTGGTTGTAATGAATACAATGGAGTTTGTTTTTATTGTACGATTAGAAATAGAACACCAAAAAATTTTTCAACTCCGTATTCTTCTAACGATTCTCAAAAATTTTCCAACCACTCCACACACTATGAACCAATCTTGTGTGAGTTTTGCGGGAACGATGCTCGTTATGGTCACTATTGTACACCGCAAGACTATGATGAGTTCCCACAAACTTTACCAAGTTTTCAACAACAAAGACTTTGTTGTGAAAATTGCGGGGGCCCTCATGAAACCTACCAATGTCAACCAATGAATGAAGACTATTATCATGAGCAAAATTCTTGCTATGATTCTAATTCTTTCGGTTTTGACCAATTTCAACCCCCGCAATATACCGTCAATCATCCTATCTTCAATACTCAAAATGATCTTCTCAATTCTCAAAATGAGTCTTTAAATTCTCAAAACAAGCTTATGGAGCAAATGACAACCATACGTGATTTGGTTGGTCAAGTTATGCAAAAGAAGGAAGAAGAAGAGCGAATTGCGGAAGATCAAGCGGCTAAAGATCGATATTGGAAGATTCCCATTTGCTATGATGATGACGAAGACGATACCATTGCAATCACACCCGTTTTACCAATCAAGGAACCCGATAACTCTCTAAGTATGGGGGACGAGCATCTTGACACTGTTCCGGCAACGGAATCGGACGAAGTAATAAAGTCTAGTGTTGAGGACCTTGTCCCAATCCCAAGTGAGTCCGAGGGTATTCCCGAAAAAATGTGTGATGTGCCTCTTTGTGAAAATACCACCCCTCTTAATGCTCTCAATGAACATTCTGAGATTGTCGTCGATTCTAACAATGATTCTACTTCGAGTGATGACGATTCTCCCTACGGTGAGGATATCGATTATGTCGATGCATCACCTCCCGATGCTGAGATCGTCAGCTTAGAGGTGGTGGAGATTGTTGTCCCGAAAGTTGGAGGGATTGATACCGATATTCTTTTAACAATCAAAGACGATACCCTTCGTGAAAAATTGTTGAATGTCAATCTTCTTATTGCTAAGATCGATGCATTAAGAGATAATCCCACTCCATCTTCCGATATTGTGATCAAGTCTACCTCCACATTTTCTAATCTTTTCTTGGAGGAGACTAACACCTTTGATAATTCTATTCCCGAATCTGAAACTTTTCGCTTTAATCTAGAAGAGATTAGTAGTGGCAGTCCCACTACTCATTCTGATTTATCTCTTCTGGATTATAAAGCTTTCTATGTTGATAACGATCATATTAAAGAGAAGAGTAGTGGCAGTACCACTACTCATACTGATTTTTCTCAATATGATTCGTTTATCTTTGATCTTTCGAATAATCAGTTTCCTCCTGCCGATAGGAGTGACTCTCGTCATGAGGAGTTCGCCAATGAACTCGCTCACATCATGCCTCTTCCGGATATTGAATATTTCCATCTTAAGAATGAGCCCGATCTGGGAGATTTGGCTTCTATTGACCTCAGGATTCATGAGAATATGTCTACGACTAATGTGAATGCACCATTAGAGGATGACCAATCTTCTCTCTTCGCTTATGTTGTATGGGTCTTTCTTGCTTTTCTCACGTATCCCATTGTCTCTCCATATCTTCTCTCTACTGGGAATAAAGATACCATTTTTGATCCCGGCATCTAAATTTATCATTCTTTTATGCCAGATGTATCTCATCGGAGTGGAACTTTCATGAAATTCAATGTTTATCCAAACCACTTGAATGAAAGTCCGATGATGATTTTATCTTCCACTTGCTTCCCCATGGACCAATGAATTAGGGATCGAGTCGAGCTTGTGACTCGGTGAACAAAAACAAGTCGCTTCGTGGGTGGTAACCCATGCTTATCTGTAGTGTTTAGTAATGAATAAGTGTTTTGTGTGAGGAGGCTCGCCTCTTCTATTACTCGTGTTTCGTGTTTATGTTGAATGTCCAGGATTTCCTGGATTGTGAAGACTCTCGGTTTTGTCCTTCACTCAAGATCTTCACATCCTCAGCTTCAATTAGGGAATTCGATATCCAAATCTAATCGACTAACGTTTTATCTTTTGGCACACTTAATAAACGGCCTTAGATTTACGTAGGTACCCTTTTAAAACATCAAGGACGATGTTTAGTTCTAGTATGGGGGGAATCTTCGATTTGATTATTGCCTGCAGCCGTTGTTGTCACGTAATCCCGTTTTTACCACCAAAATTTTTGCAAAAATACCAACAAAAAAAAAATTAATTTTCAAAAATAAAATAAGTGTTTTGTCACAGTTTTGACTTTCCTAATGGGTAGAATGATAATAAATTTTGACTCGGTTGAGCGTGTTGAGCTCTTAGCTTGTTCCTTAACTTTTAGACTAAGCGTTCGCGGACTTTAAAATTCATGAAGAACGAAAAATGATAGTGTTGTTTACAAGTAAGATGCTAAACAAGGATTAGTTGGATATCTTAAAAGCTTATGAGTGTAACTTGTCGCTTTTTCTCCTCGAAGCTCTTAACTTGACTAATAAACGTGCTTAATTTTGCTTTAACTTTAAACCGACATTTTCTTAAAAGAAACTCTTTCGGAAACAAAAATATTCATCTTAGTTCAACTGTATACTTGAGTTCCTAAAACGAAATAAAAAAATAAACAGAAAAAAAATGTTGTAAAAAATTGAATGAAAAAAATGAAAATGTAGGCTGTTAAGGTTTACTGCATATGCCGGCTACAAACCGATGTTGAAGTCTTAAATAAGCGGGGGGCAGTCGTCAGACTTAAGTCACTTACATCTTGTAGGAGGGTGGACGCCGATGTTGTAGTTCATTGTTATGTTGACGGCTGTTATTATAGTATGATTATTGCAATAAATGACTAATATGGAAAAATTTATTGGTTTTAGATTTCTTTTTTCTAAACTCATGTATAATTAGAACTAAGAATAACCTGCTCTAAGACTTTCAATAGTTGTTGGTTGTTCCGTTGGTAGATTTTTCTAGGAATAATCGCACCAATGAGATCATTAATTTTTGATGTTTGCGTGCTTTGAGTAGTATTGTTTATTTAGCGGTAATAATATAGAATTCTGGCCTCTAAAAGGGTGGAGTATTCCCGCCTTATTACATGGCGAAACATTCTCTCTGTGGTGGTTCAACCTGATAACTAAGTCGAACTCGGCTGGGATCTTCAAGTTATGCTGGTTGATGGGTGAATCTTGTCTTTTCTCCAGGTTTTCTTCGAAATATCGTTTTGTGCATTAAAATATTTACTTACTTTCTAAAATGTCGATTCTAAATTTAACTTAAAAATTAAGCACAATCACACATATTGAATATTGTTGGAGCGAAAAGTTGGAAAGTCTTAGTTTAAGTAGTGGCTAGCATCTTTACTTGTATTAGCTGGTTGATTTCGTTTTCTCACGCTTAGCTTGGGACTAAGTGAAAAATCAAGGGACGTTGATTTAAATCCGTCAGGACAACCATAGTTATTTATGGGCGCTTCCATTCTATTGTTCCCAGTGTTGTGATAAAATAAAGAAAGTCATAATATGTTAGTTAGTTAAAGAAAAATGAAAAATCCAAAAATATTAGGGATAGTTAGTGTAAATATAAAAATGGTAGGGAAAAACGGGACTTGTCGAGCTATTGAATTCTTTTGTTCCCTTGACGAACATTAGCTACTTTTCAGAGGTTATTAGTCGAGAGGGGATCTGAGATTCTGTTTTCTCAATGTTTACTTCATAACATTGCGTGAGGATAGACAATATCTTTAGGTATGGGGGGATTTTGTTTGTGCCTTAATGACCACATTACCATTTTCCATTAAAAACGAACTTAAATGACTAAAAACGTACCAAAATACATTGTATTTGTATGTTTTGCATTTGTATTGTGCAGAAAACCAGAATATTCAAGAGAATGAAAAGACAAAGCTCCAAATCAGAACAAAAACCCGAGCTGAGAACACGGACAAGAGCTTGATGAAACAGTCAAAGTCAAAAAGTCAACAGAAATGTCAACCTTCAACTCCGAGAAGCTGAATCAGAAGAATACAAACTTAAAGGAACATAAATGTCAAATCATGAAATTGTATATTAAAGATAAAAACTACAAGGAGTGGAAATGCAATTTAAGTGAAATTTAACTTTAGGGGTTGATTTTGTCAAACCCTTAAAGTTGTATCATTCAAGGACCATTCATGTAATAAACATATATGAGTTGAGGGGGCAAAACTGTCAACCCCCTAAACTTATACACCACAAGGACTAAGGGTGTAAACAAGACATACAAGTTGAGGGCCATACTTGCCTCTTCCCCAAACTCACCCCTGTTATCCCCAACCTTTATAAACCTAGTTTTCACGCCCAAGCTCAAAACCCCATTTCTAGTCACGGGTTTCCCTTCTTGCTATTACCCTGCAACCCCAATTACACCAAGAAATAAACCCTTCACCCCCTCTCCACTAAAACCCTAGTCACAAGATGCCTTGCCATGTTGGCAATCCCACTCTTTCCAAGCTAATCCAATGTCGAGTATGAGATCAAGAAAGCACAAGTGATATCAATGGCCAAGATTAAAGCTTCAAACCTCTCACAAAACAAGCACAATTTAGTTTGTTCTTACAAAAGTAACACAAAAGGAGAAGACCCAAGACTTGAACTTCTAGTATAAATAGGACCTTTGTAAGAAGTTAAAAAAAAGAATTTTTTTATCCAATTTTCTTTGCAGCTTATTTTTGTTAACTTGTAGCATTTTGTCTTTTAAAATTCAAGCATTGTACCCTGTTTTCTGAAGTTAATGAAATTTGAGTTTTTTTAGATTTAAAATTCTATTCTTCTAAGCTCTTATCTAATCTGTTGTTTAAAGCATTCCATAAGCTCCTTTAGCTTCTTTAAAAACTCATATAGTGTTGATTGCTTATATCTTGCAAGTTTTTCTCATAACTTAAAAGGGTTTAGCCTTACTTATAAAAAATCACTTAAAAAACCAAAAATAAGCCACTGGAAGATAAGCTAGAAATGGATGTGCTTATGGGCTTATTTACTAGCTTATTTATAAGCTAGAGCTTGTAGACTTAAGCTTTCTAAAGCTTATTTGATCCTTGTTAAGCTAGGATCAAGGTTCGACTTTATTTCACCCTTTTTATTGCTTATTGCTTATCATCTCATTATCTGTTTATTTATGTGCTTATTTTTTATCATGATTACTTATTTGATCTTTAAATGACTTATGCTTGCACTATTTTTGCTTATTTGTGCTTTTTATAGCTTAAAATAGCCTTTTTGCAAGTTAAAGGGGTGTTTGGCATAAGGGAAATAAATGGGTCAGTTTGGTTAATGCATTGGGTTTTTTCCTTTGGGGTCATAATCCTTCTTTAATTAGCTTGACTAGAGCTAATAATAGTTTTTTAATAAGCCATTCTTTATAGTTTAATCTACATTAATCAAGATATTTTATATCAATGATTTAAATCTATTGATATTGAATTAAGTGCTAGAACTGCTATTTTGATCCTTTGGTTTTAAAAGTGATAAAAGTCTCATGTTTATTGTTCAATTTTCTGAGTGCTTGGCATGTTAGGATTAAGTTTTAAGTTCCTGCATTTGTGTTTTGTGTTTTCAGTACAATATGCCATTGAAGTCTAAGCCAGTTGCATGGACGTCCTTTTTAAGATCAATTTTAGATAAGCTTAATTCATTTGCTAGTATTGAAAATTAAAAGCTTAAGCTCATTAGACACCATACTCAATCTGTTTGAGCTTATTTCTCTATTTTAAGCTTATTCGATTAGAGTGATTTAAGCCTGCATGTAGACTTTTACCCTTTTAAGAAGAACACACTCAACATGTTTTGAGTGTGTCAGGCTTTTTCATAAGCCAATTTCTTGGCTAATACGCTTTTTCAAACTCTTTTGTGTTTGCTTTCCTGAGAAGCCATAGGCCAATATTCAAGGGTCTATTAGCATTGTTTCAATAAGATTCTCATATTCTGTGCATAAATTAGCACAATGGTGCCCATATAGCTGTTGCTTAAGTTATTTGCTTGGTGACTGAGTGATTACATTTTTGTGCTTTTCTTCTTAAGACCTTGTTTATTTGCTTTTTTAACTGTTTATTAGGCTAGTATCAGCTTGTTTTAGCTTAATTCAATCCTTAGTATTGCTTATAAAAGCTTTTTTCAGCTTAAGTCACTTTTGGCAGTATTAACTTCAAGTTAATACTGCTGTTTTCAAATTGGTTTTTCTAGCTTATTAGTTGTTCAAAATAATTATAGATTGCTTTTTCTTATAGCTTTTTATGTCCTCTTTTCCTGTTTTTTAGCTTATAGATTCATTAGAGTCCATCCATTGAGCATTAAAATAAGCCCAATAGTGGAATGTTGTCTGTTTTGCATATATTTTTCTATGTCAGATAACTTATTTGAATATTTATTTAGCTTCTTTTTCATTCCTTGTGCCTTATTTAGGTCTGCATTGGCTTGTTAGGTGTAAGCAAGTTATATTAGTTGGCTTATTTGTTCTTTTGTGTTTATAACACTTATAATACATCTAGATTAGCTTATTCAGTCCAATAACGGCCAACAACTTAGCTTATTTTCTTAAAAACCTTTTGTTACTGTCTGTTTGGTTTTGCTTATTTCAGGGCTTATTTGTGGTTATAAAAATAAGTGTTTTTGTAAAAGTTGGTTAATTTTAGCTTATTTACATTTTTGTAAAAGAAATTTTAAAAAAAAATAAAAAGGGGAAAGTGGAAGTCCAGGGTGAGCATGAGCTCGAAACCCAAGGACCTCAACACTTTTCAAACACTTTTCACACCACTACAACTCTACGCTGTGCTACAATAGCTCATCCGTAGAGTTTGGGTTGGGTATTATTATTATACCACTTTTTGGCACATTAAAGCCATAAGTGGTTTAGCTTTTTCGCGAGCTTATTGCAATATGCTGTGTGACTATTTTATTTTTCTTAGAAATCCTCACAATTCAGCTATTTTTTGTAAATTTTTTTAGAATTTTTACTAAAAAATGTTTCGTATTTTTTATAATGTATTTTGTTTAAAATCTTTAAAAAATCATAAATATTTAATAAATTGTTATATGAAAAATATAAATATTTTTTTTCAAAATTTTATTTTATTTCATAGTTATAGGAAAAATATTAGTGTTTTTCATAGGGTCATTTTTGCAAATTTTCATTTTTTAAAGGATGGGATTCGATACATTCTCGTTTTTTTCTAGTCTTTAGCTCAAATCACCTCACAGTTTTTGTTCTAGTTTTTTTTTATTCATTTCATTTTTAGTCATTTATAGCTCATTTATAGTAAAACAATTTACTTAGGGTTAAACTTAGATAATTTTGGTATTTTAGCTCGCGTTTTTACGTCAAGTTTTAGGATTTAAGTTAAATTGCTTTCGTTTTTTAGGTTTTCTTTTTGCTTTGATTTTGCATTTTTACTTGTTAGTAATAGAAATCTATCATATTCTTG
The DNA here is from genome assembly GCA_026074375.1 of Tanacetum coccineum. Taxonomy (NCBI): domain Eukaryota; kingdom Viridiplantae; phylum Streptophyta; class Magnoliopsida; order Asterales; family Asteraceae; genus Tanacetum; species Tanacetum coccineum. The sequence continues at coordinate 8,647 of BQNB010014101.1, read as the reverse complement.
TCATATTCAAACATTCAATTATCAAATCGTCATCGATTCTCTATTGACACCACCTCGTTAGGAACTTAACGAAATGGGAAATCAAATTACGGACATCATATATATATTTTATAATTTGTGGAATTCTTAACAAATCCTTGGCTTAGGGTAATTGGTTGATTGTTTGCCTATCTTATATTATATTATATAATAATTTGCTATTGAATGAATCGACGTCGATCCTCGTGTCCCCCTTATCTTAGTGGATGTATTCATCAATGGTCACTTATATTAGACCATACTAAAGGAGACGGCAAGTGCCTTGTCGATGTACACGGAGAAGAGTTGGACTCTTTAGAGTTTTGGTGGATGAAAAATAGATTTCAAGGTTGGAGAGCAGTTTGGAAATATCCTCGAAAGCATGGAGATGAATCAATCAATAAGATTGATATCCTTGACACTACATGCGAGGACTATTTCCATGAAGTGCTAAATGTTCAGTAATAAATTCATCCTTTGAGTGGTAGTCCCACTCCTTCTTCCTGATATTATGGTCGTTTTGTCTCTCTTCCTTATATTACTCCCTTCGGGGATAGTGACTTTCTCTTGGAGGAGACTGATGCTTTTCTTTCCCTAGATGATTTGATACCACCGGTATTGAAAATGGCATCTATGATTCAGAGGGAGATATTCTTTTTCTAGAAGAATTATTAAATGATGATCCAACAAATGATCTCCCTCCTCCTAAAGAGCTTAAAAAATGATGAAAACAAAACGGCTTTATCTTCAATTGAAGATCCTCTTGAGCTTGAACTTAAGGACTTACCTCCCCACCTCGATTACGCGTTTTTAGAGGGAACTACCAAGTTACCCGTAATTATCGCTAAAGACTTGAAAAGGGGGGAAAGGATCGGCTTGTTAGGTTTTAAATGTCACACATTTTTATAGAAGGCAGCCATTGCTTGGAAAAATATTGATACAAGGGCATTGATTCCTAATTTTTGCACACACGAGTTATTGATGGAAGTGACTTTAAACCTGACAGGTCAACATATGAGAAAGGTAAATCTAAAAATTCATGAAGTCATTAAAGCAGAAGTTATCAAACTTCTAGATGTTGGATTGATTTACCCTATCTCAGATAGTCCTTGGGTTAGTCCTGTGCACGTCGTACCAAAGAAAGGTGGTATGACAGTGGTTATTAATGATAATAATGAGTTAATTCCGACTAGATTGGTCACGGGATGGCGTGTTTGTATCGATTATTGAAAATTAAATGACGCCACCCGTAAAGACCAATTTCCTTTTCATTTCATGGATCAAATGCTTGAACGTTTAGCTGGGAATGAATTCTATTGTTTTCTTGATGGTTTTTCTGGGTATTTCCAAATTCCTATCGATCCCGAAGACCAAGAAAAAACCACCTTCACCTGCCCTTATGGGACTTTTGCTTACCGTAGGATGCCTTTCGGTCTTTGCAATGCCAGGGAACTTTTTAAAGGTGTGTGGTGGCAATTTTTCATGATATAATTGAGAAAACCATGGAAGTTTTCATGGATGATTTTTTGGTCTTTGGGGATTCATTCTCTTCTTGCCTCTCTTATTTAGACATGATGCTTAAAAGGTGCGAAGATACCAATCTTGTCTTAAATTTGGAGAAGTGCCACTTTATGGTTAAAGAGGGTATTGTCCTCGGCCATAAGATTTCTAAGAATGGTATCGAGGTTGATCAGGCTAAGGTAGATGTTATTGCTAAATTACCACCTCCTACAATGGTTAAAGGAATAAGGAGTTTCTTAGGTCACGCCGGCATTTATCGGAGATTCATCCAAGACTTCTCCAAAATAGCCCGGCCTATGACCTATCTCTTAGAGAAAGAAACTCCGTTTGTGTTTTCAAAAGAATGTATGGAATAATTTGAGTATCTTAAAAAGAAATTAACTGAGGCTCCTATTCTCGTGGCCCCTGACTGGGACTTATCGTTTGAGATCATATGCGATGCAAGTGACTTTACGGTAGGAGCAGTCTTGGGTTAGCGAAAGAACTAAAAATTTTAGCCTATACATTATGCGTGATGTGCTGTCGTGTAGGGTCAATTATTAATTACTAAGTTTTATATTTATATTTAGCCAACTTATCCTAAAACAACACTTTAATGGGCAGTGTACCCGATTAGATGGAGTTTCATGGTAAGTAGGGTGTCAAACACTAAGAGCGAGGTTGTTAACCTTATAATCTATCAGTATTTTAATTACTCTAGTTATGTTAATTCTAATTACTTGTTAAACCTATGCTATATACGCATCTAACAGATATAGGGGTTTTCAGCCTAAGAGACGGGCACAGGTTTAGTGGTAACAAATATCAACTCAACACACAATAAATACAAAAGAAGAAAATCAGAAGAAAGAAAAGCAGTACAAGCCAAATGATAGAAAACTGTATTAGCCATATTAAATCCAGTTCAACGTTGATTTGTTTGTTTTAGTGCAATGACTTACTTATCTCGAAGCGGCATATCATTCTTAACACTTAGGCGGGACATCATCCTAAGACCTAGACACCATTAATCATGTCACAATTAACGCATCCGCATAAAGCATCCTTTAGTTTAATTATAATATATCTTAGGGAATCAAAGCAGTGGTGATCCTGTTAAAATCCTAGCCTATCGGGACTTTACCCACTTATTACTTGACGGTGTTTTATATACTGGTAGTCCACTATTCGAGTCTTTACCAATTAATTAAGAACATGATTGCTGAAACATTACGGGTCACCTACCGGTCCAACTAAGCTCATAATTCAAAGGTAAAGATAGAACGTTATTTGTGATCCTATTGGTCCAGTAATATAAAACACGATATGGAGAGCTATCCCAGTATCTAGATTACTTTTTAGGTATCACTAGACCCAGTTGAATGATAGGTCGCATATTCAAGCACATAGACAAGTATTAGGTGATAAACATAATTAAACAATCAATGATTAATTAAGAAATCAATTTTTAAAACAAACCAAACATTGAACTTTCATTAAGATGGCTAATACCCGAGGGTATTAGCCTACAATCATTGTAATTATACAAGCGTAATCAAACAATTAAAATCGAACGATTAAGAGAGTAAAAATTACACGATGTCTTCTATGGATTCGTGATCGATGCTTGACCTTGGTGGCTCTTCTTCTCTTTCAGAAATTCGTCTTTTGTGAGTATGGTATAAGGAATATGATATTTCACACTGAAAACTCATTTTTGAGTCTTCTATTTATAAACTTTGAAAAATGATGGATACGCCGTATTGGGCTAGGCTAATACGGCGTATTGGGGTGTATCCCTTGGAGTGCGCGCAAAGTTTATAATCAAAATGATATACATTCCCAAAATACAAATATCTTCATATCTCTGCATAGTTATCATCATGGATACGGCGTATGGCAAAAGGTGTATACGCCGTATTGGGAATTGTGAATACGCGTTTTCTTGTGAAGACTTGGCACTGATACGCCGTATCTCTTTTCCTAGATACGGCGTATTGGTCATAATGGGTTAATCTTCAAATGTCTTCGTTTTAGCTCCAAAATACACGCCTTTTAGCATGTCTTCACAAATCACTCCTCAACTACTTTAAATAACAGTTTTAAATAATTAAGTACACATTCTTGCAATAATTATACAAAAGTGGTTAACTTATTCGAGATAAATGATGGTATAAATGTGACGTTATTTGATGTAATCAAATATCCCCCCACTTGAATCCTACTTGTCCTCAAGTAGACTCTAGATTATATTGAAAATGTATCCTAACCGAATAAAGGAAGTCAAACAGGAAGTCGAGAAAAGAAAAAGGAAAATCCAAAAATATTAGGGATAGTTAGTGTATAGATAAAAAATGGTGAAAACGGGACTTGTCGAAGCTTTTGATTCTTTAGTTCCCCTTGACAAACACTTAGCTACTTTTCAAAGTTATTAGTCGAGGGGGATTGAGATTCTTAGTTTTCGTAAATGCTTACTTCATAGCATTGCGTGGGGACACGGCAATACCTTAGTATGGGGGATTTTGGTATGTGTTTAATTACACATACCTTTTACCTTTAAAAACGAGCTAAAATAACCAAAAACGGACTTAAAATGCCAAATATACGCTTGTTTTGCTAATTGTATTGTGCAGGAACGGATAACTAAGAAAAGGACGAAAAACAAAGCCAAAACGACAAAACCGGACTCGGAATGGAAAAGCAAGGAAAAGACAAAGTCAAAGTCCGAGCCCATGCCTGAAAAAGTCAACCCAAGTCAACCCCGAAGCCAAAAAGTCAACAAGTCAAGAAGTATAAGTTTGAGGGTTAAAATTGCTAAAACCCTAAACTTGTATTTAATGAAGAAAAGAGAAAAAGAAAGACAAGGGGGAAAACTGCCATAATGCCAAAGTTTAACTCTAAGGACCATTTCTGTCAAGTCCTAAGAGTTATAACACGCAAGGACGAGTCTTGCAATTAGACATATAACTTTTGGGGACTTATTTTGCCAAGTCCCCAAAGTTATTTAACCACAAGGACCATGGATGCAATGAAGGTTAACACTATGAGGGGCCAGTTGTCAATCTCCTTTCCCAAACACATGCCCTGTTCACCCCCAACCTTTATATAACCCTTTTTCCCGCCCAAAACATAGTACAAACTTCACGGGTTAACCACCCCGTTTTTACCCCGCGTTTCTTCTCCACCACCATGGGTAATCACTTCCCTCCTCCTCCACTATCTTTCCTACCTAAAAAGAGGCTTTGCCATGTTGGAAAATCAAACCCACAACAAAAACACAAGGACCAAATCACGGGATTTCTTCCCCTCTTTTACCCTGCAACCCAAACCACCCCATGGATAAAACTTTCCCCCCTCCTCCACTAAAACCCTAATCCCATTTGGCAATCCCACAATTCCCCAAGCCTCATCCAACGGCTGTGATGATTAATTTTTGAAGAATTGAAGGCCAAGATTGGTTTCTGTCTTGCTCTCACACAACAAACACAAAGGTTTGAAGACTCAGTTATAAAAGAAGAAGAAAACGGAGTAGTCACTAGTAGTTAATTTTTTTTAGCTTGTAATTTTCTTTATTTTTAAGCATTTTCTCTTAAGTTTGCAAATTCAGCTTTAATTAATTGTACCTTTGTTATTTTAGCTTGTACTTAATCATTTTAAGCAATATAATTCAGTTTTTAAGTGTCAAGTGTTTTTCATTTCAAAATTTAAGCTGATTTACTTCAATAAGCTCTAATAAGCTCATTTGAGCTTATACTTGTTCATAAGCTCAAATTTAGTTTAAAACTTGTTGAAAGTCATTTACTTACTAGTTTTGTTCAATTTAAATCAAAACATGATAACTTGAGTTCATGAGATTCATTTTGGAAGCAACAAGGAGGTAATAAGCTTTTAAGAGCTTATTGAGCTTTAAGCTCAGGTTTTAGAGGCAAGGTGCCACTTAGGTGTATGATTTTAAGCCACTCACTCTACAGGAGTGGCTAGTGACTGAGACAACAAAAAAAATTCAGGTTTAACTTTCTAAATTTCATCTTAGCATATTCACAGCTTAATTCAAGTAGCTTATTCCTTTGATTTCCTTGAGCTTAATCCTGTCTAGTATTGTTTAGGTAGTTTAAATATGCAAATGTTTTAAAATTTGGTAGCTAGAATCTATTAATGTTTCATGATTTGAAATTCTGTCATTTGTAAGTAGCTAGGAGAGAAAGTAGCTTATTACTACTAATAAGCTGTAAGTTTTAGAGTCAAATTAGTTTTAATAGGTTAGAAATAGTGTAAGTAGATAAAAGGTTTCAGCTGTTTTAGCTTTAAAATAGATTTTAAGCTCATTTTAGTATTGACAGTTTAAATAAGAGGGTGTTTGGGTCAACTCTCAAAACGGGTCAAAAAGTCTTTGTGAATGGGTTGAGGTCATATAGTTAGTTTAAGCTTAAGTTGTAAGCTTATTTGAAGCTGTTTCAAAAGTTTTTAAGGTTCAAATTTGTTTTTCAAAAGATTTCTAAACTAACTTTGAAACTGTGGAATTTTAAAAAAGGGGCACAAGTGCTTATCTTATAAGCACTTGTGATTTTGAGTTAAGGTTCAAAAAAGTGTGCTATTTGTGTGTGTTAAACAAGCTGCAAACCTCTTGGTCTTTTGACTTGTTAAGTCAAAACAGCCCAAGGTTTTTAGTGTCAAAATTTTAAGCTTTTTCACTTTATAAATTCAGCAAGTTAAAATGGTTTTTCAAAGTTAAAAATTGGTGCACAAGTTGTTTAGCTAGAGTACTCAATCTGTTTTAGCTTATCTCTTTAATTTAAGCTTATTTGACAGCTTTTGAAAAGCTGTCAAATAAGACCCTTGAGTTTAGCCTAAATCTCCCCTGGTGCAAAGGGGAGATTTCAAGCTTCTTTTTCATAGCTTTTAAGTGTTCTAAAGCCCATTTTCTTGGCTTATCTTGAGAGCTTATAAGCCCTTAGATAAGCTTGTTGAATTTCATCCTTTAAAGAGCTTATTTGTTGGCTTATTTTTAAGCTCAAACTTGCCTCTTGACTGTTTTTAGCTTAGGGTAGAGTAGGATTGCTAAATTTTCATTTTGGCTTATTTAGCTTATGTCATAAGCTCCTTTGTGCTCCTACAGCTTATTGGGGATAGATTGTTAAGATCTTTGCTTATTACTCCTTTTACCTAGCTTATTTGCTCAAAACCTTAAGCCATTTTAGCCTTTTAAGCTTGTTAGTGTTTCTGTCAAGTATAAGCTGTTACAGCTTATTTAGCTTTAAGCTTTTAGCCTCTTAGTGCTTATTAGGCTAGTTTAGGAGCCCTTTTAGCTTTCTTGCCCTAAGTTTAGCTTATTTGTCCCAAGTATCCAAAAAGACTTAGCTTTTTTTAGCTTTAAGCCACTTTAAGCTATTCTGTCACTTTTAAGCTGATTTTTCAGCTTATTGAGTGCTTTTCATATTCAGCAAAACTTGTAGTTGACAAAGTTGTTAAGCCCCACGAGCTTAACAACTTTGCTTCACAAAGTTTTGCCAAATAAAAAGAGAGGGGAAGACAAGGGACTCGGGTGAGCAAGACTCGAACCCAGGACCCCTCGATACATCCCCTCCCTTTACACACACACTTAACCACTGCGCCCTTGGGTCTTTTTCGTTAAAGACTCAAGGGCTTT